>ML249160.1:20788-35610 GCA_005239495.1 Nicotiana undulata
AACTGGTTGTTCGAATTGTGTTGAAGCGTGAAGTGTATTCCTTGTATGTCTTTAGTTGATCACCACACTACTATGCTATGTGAAATGAAGCTAGTAGGATAATAAATCCAAGAGTATGAATGTATATGCTAAAGGTTGTGTAACAAGTAATGAAGAGGAACTGTGGTGTGATGTAATTGAATAAAAAGGTTGTGGCAATATCGTATATGATTCACTGTTTGGTAAGGTTTGTTGTGGCACGATTTTCTTTTTATACGTATTGTGGGTTGTAAAGAAGATGTGTTCCTATTGCTGAAATTTTCTGTGATTGAATTGTGAATTGTCATTGTTGATGTGAGATATGATTGTTTGGTGGGAACAGGTTGCGCGCCGCAACAGGAGGAATAAGGGTGATATATGAGAAGTGATAAGGGTGTGATGTGATTGTCCGGTGGGATCGGGTTGCACGCCGCAACAGAAACACAACAAATGACTGTGATTGTCCGGTGGGATCGGGTTGCACGCCGCAAACTAAACTAACTACTAACAAAAATATTTACTTTCTAAAAAAAACTAAACAAGACTAATCCCTTAAGAAATTTGTCACGCCATCCATCATAAGGAAAAATCACCCGGTTCAACACAAATAATTTCTTTGGAAAAGAACCTTGGTAAAAAGAAAAACCAAGGAGTTTATAATAACAAGAAAAATAAAAGTCAACAACAAAACAACAATAAAAATGCTAAATACTACTATGAAAAATAAAACCCAAAATGAAAACAACTAAGAACCAAAATAAAAGCCAACAAGAAAATGCCTACAATATATTATTAATAAGCTAGAAAATGTTAACCAATCCACACAAGTCAGAAAAAATATATCATGCTCCACGAGATGCTCTACAACATATATCAAATATGAGTCACCCCCAACCTAAAGTGTTGCATTGTCCCCAATGCAACTAATCAAAACAAGGTAAAATGAAGGAGGTGCTCCCTGAAACTGCATCACTTGGAGCTGAAGGTGGTGGGAAATCTGAGCTCCAAATCCTCATCATCATCATCCTCAGAATCCTGTGAGCCATAGAGTAAACTCAGCTTGTGCATCATCCTCGACAGAAACTTGTTTTTCTTCTTTTCATGATCCTTGAATTTCATCTGTCGCCTTTCAAGTTTTTCTTGTCTCCGGCTCATGTCCTCTAATTTTTCTTGATTGCTTTTTTCTCCAGCACTCCATAATCCAAGGTCGGTGACTTCTTAACAGACCCAGTCAAAGTGCCCTCACCAGATGGCCAGAGGGAAGACCCCCGACAAGCTGTCGAATATGAGCATCTACAACATAGATATGATGGGAAATGTGGCGCATAGTGGGAGGCCCATAAGGAAGGGGGTCCATGAGGTCATGTGATCTGTGATCGCGGACTAATCCACGGGATCGAGGACTAATCCACGCGATCGCAGTGAAGAATTCACTGCTACTAGACACCACAAAACCAGCAATTATTCAAAGACTAAAAGTGCTCGTTTGAGCATCCGAAATACATTCGAGGCCCCCGGGACCTCAACCTAACCTACCAACACACCCCATAATGTCATTCAAACTTAGTAAAGCCTTCGAAACACCAAAAAAAACGCACAAACAACAAATCACATCAAATTCAAGCCTATGAACTTTGAAATTTCTAAGTTTCACCAACGATGCCGTAACCAACCAAAACGCATTTGATTGACCTGAAACTTTGCCCACATAGAAACACAACAAATGATTGTGATTGTCCGGTGGGATCGGGTTGCGCGCCGCAACAGAAGGAATAAGGGTGGAATGTTGAGAAGGGAAAAGGGTGGAATTGTGATTGTGATTGTGATGAAGTGAGAATTGTGGAACTCCCATTGTGTTTCTTTCTATATCCTTGTGCCGTGATTGTGTGACTCTCTGTCTGTTTCTTGCATGTGCATTTTGGAGATTACTTATAGTAAAGTTTGTTCATACATACCAGTACAATTCAAATGTACTGACGTCCCTTTTTGCTGGGGGCGCTACATTCTTGTGATGATTGTAGGTGGTTCTATAGCAGGTACTCCAGCCCACCGACAGTAGTGCCTCCTCTACGTCCTATCAGCGGTTTTGGTGAGCCCCCTTTCCTCTCGGGGCCCTGTGTGGTTCATGCCACCTCTTCTTCCGGATTTTTATTTTGGTCTTTGTGTAATGTATAGCCGGAGCCTTGTTACCGGAAAAGTATTATATAACTCCCTTGTACTCTTAGAGGCTCCGTAGACAGGAAATGTGGGTTATGTATATTTTGTAAGTATTGTACCACATGTGGGTAATGACAGAAATCTATGATTAAATTTCAGATTGTAAGAATGCGTCGTAATTATAATTGAATAATGTACATTGGAATCATGGGGTAATACGTGGGAAGAAAGGAATCCAGGTCCGCTTGACTGGGGCTACCCAGTCGAGCGTCGGTCGGGTCCCTCGGTTTTGGGGCGTGACAAACTTGGTATCAGAGCCTAAGGTTTCAAAAGAGTCATAGGATGTCTCGGAGCCGTGTCTAGTAGAGCCTTTCTTATCAGTGTGTTGTCGACCACATCTATAATCAGGGTGATACATGGACATTTAGGAAATTACCTTTTTATTGTTATTCTATATCGTGCGGTGAACCGGAAAGTTAAAATATCCTTTCCTAATTCGTGCTTTGTTCCGAAAGTTTTAGTAATGGCACCAAAGAAGAGATCTCGACTCGGCCTTGAGGCCAATGCCACCCCAAGTGTGGCTGTGAATCAGGTATCTGATAGTGCGGGTGAGAGTGACTCCCCGGCCTTGAATCTGCCGGACCCTTCTATTCCGGATCAAAGCATTCATGTTTCTTCGGCGGCGGAGGGTGCTGCAATCCCTCCCACTAATATTCCTGATCCCTCGACGGTCCCATCTTCGGGTCCCGGTACGTCCGAAGGGGACCTCAGAGGAGCTATTCACATGTTAACTCAGTTGGTGGCCGCTCAGTCCCAAAGATCTCATGCTACCCCTGCGTCCTCCAGTGTACAGGGAGATTCCACCGACTCTAGAGTCAACCAGTTTCTGCGGTTGGCCCCTCCAGAGTTGTCAGGTACGGATCCAAAGACCGATCCACATGATTTTCTTGATGGGATGTACAAGACCCTTCGGGTGATGAAGGCTACAGAGACGGAGAGGGTCGAGTTAGCTTCGTACAGGCTGAGCGGAGCAGCATATTCCTGGTTCGAGATTTGGGAGGGTTCTTGTGGGGAGGGAAGTCCTCCGGCTAGATGGGGCGAGTTTGTGGATGCGTTCATGGATCACGTTTTGCCTGACGAGACTGTGGCAGCCCGTGCTACTGAGTTTGAGGTCCTCAAGAGGGGCAGTATGAGTGTTTGAGAGTACCATATGGAGTTCTTAAGGTTGTCCAAGTATGCTCCTTAGTTAGTGTCGACCATAGATGCTCGAGTTCGGCGATTGGTTCAGGGTCTCAGTCCTTTGGTTAAGAATGAGGCTGCTACAATGGCTTTAAACTCGGATATGAATTATGGAGAGATCGTGGGGTTTGCCCAGGCCACGGAGGCTAGAAAGTTGAAGATACGGGCAGACAGGGAGAGTAGCAGCAGAGCCCGGTCAGTGGGTCACTCAGGGAGCGCAGTTGTAGTGGGGAGACCAGTTCAGGGGAGGGGGCCATCAGGGCCATCCCAGTCTTATCCACAGTCTTCATCCAGTGCACTACCATCCGTGCACTGTTATCAGTGCAATAGTCATTGGAGACCAGGATCCGACAGTAGGAGACCCCATCAGTCAGGTCGTCCCGGAAGAAGGCTCCAACAGCAGGGGAGGGCTCTGTGCCCTAAGTGCGGAGGGTTTCATACTGAGGCCTATTATTTGGATCGCCCGATATTCTACAGGTGTGGGGTGAGGGGTCATCTTCAGTGGGATTGTCGTGCGCCCAGCCAGGGCATGGGTAGGGGATTTTCCCAGTCATCCGGTTCTTCAGGAGCCACATCTTCAGTGCGCCCTCCAGCTCTAGCAGGACGTGGTGCAATTAGGGGTGGGGCTCGTGGTAGAGGTGGACCCAGCCGATTCTATGCTTTGAGTGGTCGCCAGAGTGCAGAGGCTTCTCCAGATGTTGTTACAGGCATTCTGAATGTTCAAGCACTTGATTGTTATGCTCATATTGATCCGGGGTCCTCCTTGTCTTATGTTACCTCGTTTATTGCCTCAAGTTTCGGGATAGAACCCGAACAGCTTCATGAGCCGTTCTCTGTATCGACTCTGGTTGGTGATTCTATTACAGCTGCGCAAGTCTATAAGAATTGTGTTGTCACGGTATGTGGTCGCGTCACCACGGCCAATCTTATTTTGCTTGGGATGGTAGATTTTGATATTATTATGGGAATGGACTGGCTTTATTCGTGTTTTGCTAAACTCGACTGTCGAACGAGAGTCATGATACTCGAGTTTCCTAATAAGCTGGTTATTGAGTGGAAGGGGAATGGGGTGGTGCCGAAGGGTAGGTTTATTTCCTACCTTAAGGCCTCGAAGATGATTAAGAAGGGGTGTATCTATCATTTGGTCCGGGTAGCGGACACCGCTTCAGAAGTGTCGGCCCCCGAGTCCGTGCCAGTCGTGAATGAGTTTCTTGAAGTGTTTCCGGATGAGCTTTCAGGGATTCCGCCAGATAGGGAGATTGATTTCGGGATTGATGTACTACCAAATACGCAACCAATATCTATTCCACCATACAGAATGGCGCCATAAGAGTTAAGGGAGTTATAGGAGCAGTTGAAGGATTTATTAGAAAAGGGGTTCATTCGGCCGAGTGTGTCGTCGTGGGGTGCTCCGGTTATTTTTGTTAGAAAGAAGGATGGGTCGCTTCAGATGTGTATTGATTATCGGCAGCTCAACAAAATCACTATAAAAAACAATTATCCATTAACTCAGATAGATGATTTATTTGATCAATTGCAAGGTGCAAGGTTCTTCTCCAAAATTGATTTACAGTCTGGGTATCATCAGTTAAAGATCAGAGAACAGGATATTCCTAAGACCGCCTTCAGGACTCGTTATGGTCATTTTGAATTTTTGGTAATGTCCTTTTGGCTGACCAATGCTCCAGCAGCTTTCATGGATCTTATGAATCGGGTTTTCAAGCCATTTCTAGACTCCTTCGTGATTGTTTTTATTGATGACATCCTTGTCCTCTCGCGGAGTCGGGAAGATCATGCTAATCACCTCAGGGCAGTCCTGCAGACTCTTCATCATCACCAGTTGTATGCTAAATTTTCGAAATGTGAGTTTTGGCTAGAATCAGTCGCGTTTTTGGGTCATGTTGCTTACAGAGAAGGGATTCAGGTTGATCCCCAGAAGGTCGCGACAGTGCAAGATTGGCCTAGACCAACGACCCCGACAGAGATTCACAGTTTCTTGGGTCTAGTTGGGTATTATCGGAGGTTTGTGGAGGGATTCTCTACCCTCGCCTCCCCATTGACTAAATTGACGCAGAAAGCGGTGAAGTTCCAGTGGTCCGACGCTTGTGAGAAAAGTTTTCAGGAATTGAAGTCGAGATTGACTTCGGCACCGGTATTGACCTTGCCAGAAGGCATAGAGGGATTTGTGGTTTATTGCGATGCCTCAAGGGTTGGTTTGGGGTGTGTGTTGATGCGACATGGGAAGGTTATAGTGTATGCTTCAAGGCAACTCAAAAATCACGAGAAGAATTATCCGACGCATGATTTGGAGCTCGCGGCAGTGGTGTTTGCATTAAAAATTTGGCGGCATTATCTTTATGGGATCCACGTGGACGTGTTCTCAGACCACAAGAGTCTTCAGTATTTATTCAAGCAGAAGGAACTGAATCTAAGGCAGCGGAGGTGGTTAGAATTGCTCAAATATTATGATATGAACATTTTGTACCATCTAGGGAAAGCGAATGTGGTGGCCGACGCTCTCAGTCGGAAGTCTATGGGTAGTTTGGCTCATTTGGAAGCGGATCAAAGGCCCTTGGCTCCGGAGGTTTATCAATTGTCCAGTTTCGGGGTTTGTCCTTCAACCTCAGGCGAAGGGGAGGTTATGGCGCATAATAGGGCAGAATCGTCATTGGTAGCGGAAGTCAAAGAAAAGCAGTTTAGTGATCTAGCATTGGCATAGTTGAAGGAGGCAGTTCTGAATAACAAGATTTCAGCATTTTCACTCGGCAACAATGATGGAGTGTTGCGATGTCAAGGTAGGCTATGTGTTCCAAATGTAGATAACCTTCGGGAGAGGGTAATGGCGGAGTCTCATAGCTCCAGGTATTCTGTGCACCTAGGTTCTATAAAAATGTATCATGATCTCCGGGAAACTTATTGGTGGAGCGGTATGAAGAGGGATGTGGTGGACCTTGTATCCAAATGTTCAAATTGTCAATAGGTGAATGCCGAGCATCAGAGGCCCGGTGGGTTAACCCAGCTGGTGGAAATACCAATGTGGAAGTAGGAAATGATTAATATGGATTTCGTGGCAGGGTTACCTCGCACTCAACGCAAGTTCGACTCGATTTGGGTGATAGTGGATCGACTCACGAAATCAGCTCACTTTTTGCCAATCAAGTCCACCGACATAGCGGAACAGTATGCTCAATTGTACCTCAAGGAGATAGTTAGACTTCATGGCACTCCAGTTTCTATTATCTCAGATCGAGTGGCCCAGTTCACAGCTAATTTTTGGCGGAAATTTCAGCAAGGTTTGGGTACTCAGGTAAATCTCAGCACGACTTTCCATCCACAGACTGACGATCAAGCAGAGCGGACTATTCAGATGCTCGAAGATAAAGCTACGGGCTTGTGTTTTAGACTTCAAGGGTAATTGGGATGATCATTTGCCGCTTGTCGAGTTTGCTTATAATAACAGCTTCCATGCTAGTATCCGAATTGCCCCGTTTGAGGCATTGTACAGAAGGAGGTGTAGATCTCCGATCGGATGGTTCGAGGTTGGTGAAGCAGAATTGTTAGGACCAGATCTTGTGCACCAAGCTATGGAGAAAGTTAGAGTCATTCAAGAAAGTATGAAAACTGCTCAGAGTCGCCAGAAATCTTACGCCGATGTTCGCTGGAGAGAATTAGAATTCCAAGTAGATGATTGGTGTTTCTTAAAGGTGTCTCCCATGAAGGGAGTGATGAGGTTTGGGAAGAAAGGGAAGTTGAGCCCTAGGTACGTCGGACCGTATAGGATTGCTCAAAGGATAGGGCAAGTAGCTTATAGGTTGGAGTTTCCCCCTGAGTTGTCATTAGTACACCCGGTGTTCCACGTGTCCATGTTGAAAAAGGTAATTAGAGATCCATCCACCATTGTGCCAGTCGAAACCATTGAGGTAAATGAAGAACTATCATATGAAGAGGTTCTGGTTGCTATTCTTGATAGACAAGTCCATAAATTGAGAAATAAAGAAATTTCTTCAGTCAAAGTGTTATGGCGAAGTCAGCAAGTCTAAGAGGCTACATGGGAAGCGGAGAAGGAAATGAAAGAAAAGTACCCCCACTTGTTTGAATGAGTCTAGTAGTGAATCGTGCGTGTTCCTATTCCTGGGAAATTGTAAGTTGTGGTTAATATTGCATAAGAAGGGACCCTATCTTGTTTTCCCCTAAAGTGCCTTGTTGTTTTAACTTTTCTATGCATACCACAATTGTTTGTGCTGCCCTTACTTGAAACATATGTGACCCCTTTAAAGCAAATAAAAGTTTTGCTAAACAAATGTGCTAAGTAAGTGATTAATGGTAGTGTAGATTGGTAATGATTAAATGAATTGTCTATGATCTATTGAGGTGATTGAACTATATGGGGCGCACTGAAATGGCCCAAAGTTATGTGCAAATATGTCACACTAATTGAATCATGTGCAATTATAAGGTAACGAGAATGAGTTATGTGTAGTTGATAAAGGGATCAAATACTGTAAATTGTTGAGGTAACAACTTGGTGTGTGAGCTATTGAATGGTTAAAAATGTGTAATAGTGCTTGGAAATGTGTTTCGGGGGCTCTCTGGCAGGTAGATAGGCCTAATTACAAAGGAAACTCTGGCAAAATTTTCTGAAAATATTGGAGTTAGTGTAAATCTGGGAGTTTGCATATCATGTTTTCAGAACCAAACGATTTCTAAATCCTCATTCGGGGACGAATGATTTTAAGGGGGGGGGGGGGAATGTAAAGACCCATAAAATTTCTTGCTTAAAATAATGCCCGAACAAGTCCTCGAGTTGCTTTTACTGTGGAAATTCCTAAAACGGACCTAATTTTAACAAAAAGTACCCTGGGAGTTAAAGAATTAAATTTTTTCAGAAATTGGGTGTTATGCGACGCACTATGCGATCACATAACGTTTATGCGTACCGCATAGTGGTCGCATACACGGGAAAATCATTGCCCAACTGAAGGACAACTATGCGGTCCAATCTGCAACCGCATTTTGGTTTTGCGGACCGCATAGCTGTCGCATTATTGCCTTTGAGTTTTGGGGAGGGGTGTTATGCGATGCACTATGCGATCGCATAACGAGTATGCGGACTGCATAGTGGTCACATACCTGGGCAGATTATTTTCAAATTTTGGCCCACCTGGGGGCCATTCTGCAGTCAACTCTGCAGACCACATGTCAGCAATGCGATCGCATTCCTGACCACATATTCGACACGGGCTTTTAATTTTCTAAATTTTTATACCCGACCCCAGCTTCGTTTAACCCCTACCCCCTTTCATTTTAACTGGTTTCTAATCAAAATAGAGAGAAGTGAGAGTGGGTTCTCGAAAGAGAAGTCCTCATCTTCCCCAAATTGGTCCTCCATCTCTACTAAGGCCTGGAAGTTTATCGAGTAGTCGTCATCTTCTTCATCGTAAGAGGTAAGTCTTCATCCTATTTCCCCAAATTCTCATAATTTAGCTAAGAATAAAAAACACATAGGTTGGTTCTTGAGGATGAAAAGTTGAGACCTTGCATGCATGAAAATAATCTTCCATAACCTAGTAAAGGGAAGCAAGTAGAGTAATCTTTCACTAAAAAGGGTTTAGTTAATCTAAGGGATCACATAGTGTTTGATAAAATGCTCAAATGGATTCGAGACTCCTAATTCTAAGGTAAATGTGTCGCATTGTGAACTAGATTGACGGTTCGGTGAATTGCGATAGAAATTAAAAAGGGGAAACTCGACTCCAGGTATGTATGTCTAACTTTTATCTTTGTAAAATTTCTTTGTGGTGTTCGAATTGGTGTGAATATGTGCATTTGGTTGTTCGAATTGTATTGAAGCGTGAAGTGTATTCCTTGTCTATCTTTAGTTGATCACCACACTATTATGCATTGTGAAATGATACTAGTAGGATAATGAATCCAAGAGTATGAATGTATATGCTAAAGGCTGTGTAACAAGTAATGAAGAGGAATTGTGGTGTGATGTAATTGAATAAAAAGGTTGTGGCAATATCGTATATGATTCACTGTTTAGTAAGGTTTGTTGTGGCACGATTTTCTTTTTATACGTATTGTGGGTTGTAAAGAAGTTGTGTTCCTATTGCTGAAATATTCTGTTATTGAATTGTGAATTGTCATTGTTGATGTGAGATATGATTGTTTGGTGGGATCGGGTTGCGCGCCAAAATAGGAAGGATAAGGGTGATATGTGAGAAGTGATAAGGGTATGATGTGATTGTCCGGTGGGATCGGGTTGCACGCTGCAACAGAAACACAACAAATGATTGTGATTGTCCGGTGGGATCGGGTTGCACGCCGCAACAGAAACACAACAAATGATTGTGATTGTCCGGTGGGATCGGGTTGCGCGCCGCAACAGAAGTAATAAGGGTGGAATGTTGAGAAGGGACAAGTGTGGAATTGTGATTGTGATTGTGATGAAGTGAGAATTGTGGAACTCCTATTGTGTTTCTTTCTATATCCTTGTGCAAGGATTGTGTGACTCTCTTTCTGTTTCTTGCCTGTGCATTTTGGAGTTTACTTAGAGTAAAGTTTGTTCATACATACCAGTACAATTCAAATGTACTGACGTCCCTTTTTGCCGGGGGCGCTACATTCTTGTAATGATTGTAGGTTGTTCTATAGCAGGTACTCCAGCCCACCGACAGTAGTGCCTCCTCTACGTCCTATCAGCGATTTCGGTGAGGCCCCTTTCCTCTCGCGGCCCTGTGTGGTTCATGCCACCTCTTCTTCCAGATTTTTATTTTGGTATTTGTGTAAGGTATAGTCGGAGCCTTGTTACCGGCAAAGTATTATATAACTCCCTTGTACTCTTAGAGGCTCCGTAGACAAGAAATGTGGGTTTTGTACATATGTATTTTGGGCAGTATAACTTGTAGACCACGTAAAGTAAAACTGTGTGTTATGTATATTTTGTAAGTATTGTACCACATGTGGGTAATGACAGAAATCTATTATTAAATTTCAGATTGTATGAATGTGTCGTAATTATAATTGAATAATGTACATTGGAATCATGGGGTAATACGTGGGATGGAAAAAGGAATCCAGGTCCGCTTGACTGGGGCTACCCGGTCGAGTGCGGGTCATGTCCCTCGGTTTTGGGGCGTGACATGGAGACCTTCGCATTCGTGAAGGAATGGACGCGATTGTGGAGGGTTATTTTGGGTTGAGGCCGTTTGTACTTAGAGAACGCAAGGCTTGGGCGCATTTGCAAAGGGTACCCCTTGGCAGTGCGTTTAAGTGAGGATTATTTTTGCCCATTCTCTTATATTTTGAACCCTAGTCTTGGAGAGGAACAATTTTTCAAGGAGATTAATATACAAGGCAAGAGGGTAAGTGATTTCTACCTATTTGTGATTATATTTCAAGAATTTACATGGATCTTTAACACATAAAACATATAATTTTGAAGTAAATTTTGGGATTTTTGTTTACAACTTAAGAGAGTACATTTTGGAGATTTGACCACCGATTTGGACCCGAATTTGATTACTAATTATATATTTGGACTCGAGAGGTTATGGATCTTTGGGGTTTGGTATTAATTTCTAATTTCGGGCACGTGGCCCTGGGTTGACTTTTGTTGATTTTTTGAGAATTTTTCAGACGTTGAAGTTTTATTGATTAGGATCGGCTTCTTATAGAATTGTCTGACCTTTTTGGATTGTATGGCTTTGATTTGCATGACTAGAGGGCAAGAACAAGGTTTATACGCGATTTGAGGTTGAAGTCTAT
The DNA here is from genome assembly GCA_005239495.1 of Nicotiana undulata. Classification (NCBI taxonomy): domain Eukaryota; kingdom Viridiplantae; phylum Streptophyta; class Magnoliopsida; order Solanales; family Solanaceae; genus Nicotiana; species Nicotiana undulata. The sequence goes on from ML249160.1 coordinate 31,973, forward strand.
CCGGAAAAGGTAAGTGTCTTTATGCTTTGTTTGGTATATGCTTTACTTGATTGAATGACTACGTGAGCACAATAAGTAATGCTAGAGATAATTATTAGGTTAATGATACCTTATTTTGATCATGATGAGCTACTTGATATTATTGATGTACTTGATTTGTGCTTAGTCATACGTGTACTATAAACATGCATTCATACATGTTATTCTTGTGATATGCCTAAAATATTGTATGACTACTTGAGTTTCCTTACCCACATAAGGACTATGACTGGAATTTTGATGCTTATTTTGGCATGATGATTATTTGGATGACTGATTGCATGTTCTATGTATAGACATACATACACATATGCATACATCCTAGCTAGAGATCATCTATTGTATACATGCATATACACATGCATGGTTATTCCTCCATCCTTGTGCATTATATATTTTTACCTTTTATTCATACGCATACGTTACTGCATATGGTTCTCTGGTATGGATGAGGTTATGATGCATGAGTTGTTCGCGTAGTTGAGATGATTATGGCACGAGGTTTCGGCCATGTAAATATTGTGATTTTATGATTTCTATTATTTGATACTATTTATCCTTTTTTTCCAACCTTCCTCCTTCCTTTCTTCCCTCTTATTCTTATTTCCCTTCCTGAGCCGAGTGTCTATTGGAAATAACCTCTCTACCTGCATTTGGTAGGAGTAAGGTCTGTGTACAGACTACCCTCCCCAGATCCCACATGTTGGGATCAAACTAGGTTTGTGTATGTGTATGTGATTGATATGGCTCAAGGTTTGAGTCGTGCAATTATTGTTGTTTTTATTATTGTTGCATGTGGTTTCTACCATACGGTAATGCCGATATTGTTATGATTATATCATGGTGTTTCTATCGTGCGGTGCATAAGGCACAACCGTGCGGTGTGTGGATATGTATCCATCTCTCAAGGGTCACCCTCTCATATTTCTCTCTTGATGGTGTACACGTAGGTTGTGAGAAACAACCGGATTTTTGATTGATTGTGATGTGGGATCCTATGTGTGAGTTATTGATCATAAAGGTGGAAGATTTCACCATTCAAGTAAATTTTTTGTGCATATTCATGCATATCATCTATATATGCTAGTTGGTGTATTATGCATATGCCTGGGACTTGTTATTGAGTTGTTAGGAACTTGCAGAGTATTAGATTGATGTAAAGGGAGAGTCATCATCATATATTGACAAGTTGGACTCATGTAAATATTCTCATATAAGTGCTATCTTGAAATTTATATGGAACCATATCATTATCATAGATAGACACTTGACATTCACATAGAAGTATTTCAATAAATGCATTTTGGTGCATATCCATTTGTAGACAAAATTATTGCAAGTTGTATTTTTTAACCTATTTAATTGGAAAAACATGCCTATTATCTTTTTTTCAATTGTTGGCTATATTTTTATATTCGTTGTTCCAAGACTATTTTTTGGATACTTTTATGTAATATTTATGTTATTGAGATGCACATGTTATGTAAAGTGAGTATTTTTTCACTTAAAAATCTCATCACTGCTTCACTCAGGTTAGTCAAGATACTTACTAAGTACATGAGGTCGGTTGTACGTATACTACACTTTTTCTCCTTGAGTGCAGAACTTGGAGCTGAGGTGATATGAAAAATGAAGGCCAGCATTGAAGATACACAAGCATTCCAGTTACAAACTACCACTTGTTCATGGTAGTTTAGGACACCTTTTTGAGTCAACTGGGTGAAAGGGGATACAATAGATGCAAATCTCTCAACAAAACAACAGTAGTAACCTATAGAACCTAAGAAACTACGAATCTCGATAGGGGTAGTAGGTCTAGGAAAATACTAAACCACCTCAATCTTATTAGGATCAACCTTCATACTTTAACCCGACATGATGTGGCCCAAGAAAGAAATTGAATCCAACCAAAACTTGTACTTGGAGAACTTAGCATAAATTATGCGTTCCCTCAAAATTTGAAGCACGATCCTTAAATGTTTCTCATGCTTCTCTTCAGTACGCAAGTAGATAAACATGTCATCAATGAACACAATGACTATTGAATTCAAATAAGGCTTAAAATTAGACATTCTCCAAATGTAATGTAACTTCTCCCGAGCCTGTTGGTTCCCAAACTAGATATTCTAACAAGTTCAAAAATATTGTAAGGACCTACCCAAGGTGTCTAAACATGAAGCGAAGTACTAATACTATAATCGAGAGGTAGGGTTACTCATAAGATTCTTTAAACTAGCAAGTTGTACACAATGGTTTCAAAACATCACCGATCCCTTTGGGTCTAGACCACCCATACACGCAAGTCACAAAATATTAAATCAATCGATAAGAATTTTCAAAACACGAATCAAAGTGATAAAAATCAAAATGATGAGTTAGGTCACTACATACAGACGCACTTGTCCTCACCATTTGCGAGAGAATGAAATAGAAAAATCTAAACTTTAAGCTAAAACAAAGTTGCACGATAAAGAGAGAAAGAAAGGGAAGTTTCTAGATGCCATCAGCCACTTAGAGATAAAGTTTATGCGTCTAACTACCAATCAACAAGACTATTAGATATTGCCCATGACAAGTAAGACCAATGAGCCTAAGCTCTAGTACCACTTTGTCACATCCCAATTCACCTAAGCAATGGTGGCACCTAACCAAAAACGTCAAGTGAACTAGTCATAACGATAACCACAATACAGAAATAACATTTCATAATAAAGCCTAACAAATAATATAAATAAGACAATACTAAGTAAAACACAATGCGAAAATAATTGATACAACCCCGAAGAACTACTAAAACTAGTCATGAGCATCTCAAGGAATGTCATTATAACTATCCCAATATAATATACTATTTAAATTAATAACAATAATGAAAGATTGAAGGGGACTCCAATGTAATGCACGTTAAGCCAAGCGGCTCCCATTATAAGTATCTATAAGTCCGTAAGCTCCCTCCTGAACTCTGCTAGCACCAGGGTCCTAACTTGCAAATGAAATGTAAATTTGTTGTATGAGTAGCATTTATTTGTATCAAAATTACTCACTTTATGGAAACAATAATAAAGTATAGAAACAACATAATTAGATATGCACAGGTCTAGCATTTATAGGGAATGCAACAAGAATAGTCGATAATTACTAATGTACGATAAAGATTCAAACAGTACAATAATATGCTTTAACAGTCCACGTATCGAACAATCAAGTTGTGTGCACACTACCCGTGGTAATTAGGTGATGCAATAAATAATGAGGGACGGGTCCATATTTGTACGCAATATCTTACTGTATATACGAACTCACATATATATTATAATTTACAGAGAGAACTCACATTCTGTTAGACCTGGTAAGATGGTTAAAAAGTAATAGTTAACTATCCACCTCAATCTATTAAAAATGGGTTAGATAATTAGTTTTTTTAAATCGGGTCGAATATGAGTATTTATCCATATTATTCATTAGAAAAATAAATAATCAATGGATAAAATATGGATAATACAGGGTGTGTTTTTGGTTGGATTAAACTTTTTGAAAAATATTTTCCAAAACTCCTTCTCAACTTTCCCCACCCTATTCCTTACCCTCACCAACCCCCC
>ML249160.1:35758-59950 GCA_005239495.1 Nicotiana undulata
CCCTCCCCCCCACCCCGAAAAAATATTTTTTTAAAATAATTTTTTAGTTTTACTTTTTTTATCTTTCGGTTTACAGGCTCAAAATTTTACAAGTTCCAAATATATGAGTTCGGAGGTTTATGTGTTTCGAGGTTTACGGGTTAGAAATTATAAAGTTTACGGGTTCGGAATTTTGCGGTTTTGGAAGTTTTGCGGTTCAGAAATTTATGAAATTTGTGGGTTGGGAAGGTTATTGGTTCGAAAGTTTATGACTTCATGTTTATTATATAAAAATTATTTATAAATATTCTTGAGAAAATATTTTTCTTAATTTGTGTACCAAACACCAGAAAATAAATAAGATTACTATTTGTTTTCCAAGAAAATATTTTCTTGGAAAACATTTTTCTTTATACCATTAAGACATTTAATTTAACATCAAGATGATTCTATGTTTTCTATAAAGTTTCATTATCATTCACCTTCAATCCATGTTTTTAAGGTAAATCTATAGATGGATTCATGGTATAATCATAAATATAAGTTAGAATTACTTACCGCAACGTCATAGATGATAATTGATAGTAGCCTATATTATATCATTTAGACGCTAATTACACTCTAATTTAACCACACTTTATTGATGTTTGAATGTTAAAAGATAACCAAATGCTCTAGTTGAAAATTTTATGTTTTGCGGGAGCCACTCCGAGCTAAAAGGGAGAAAAAGAGTGTTTTGGAGTCATTATGAATGTACAAGGCCAATCAAAAATTAGTCCGAGCGAAAACGGAGCGAGAAAATCAAGCAAAAACGCAAAAGGAAGGTCCGCAACCGTGGACCTTGGCTCGCGAAGTGAAGGAAGTGAAGAAGCAATAAATCCGTGCCCGGATCCGCGGTAGAATCAGCGGCCACAGACGGGTTGTCAGGCGCGATATAATGTAAGGGCTTTTATGTAATTTTTTGGGAAACTAACCTAAACCTATATGAGCCTAAACTCTCCCAGAAGTTAGATTAAGCTTGTTTTAGACGGTATTGGAGCCAAGAACAAGGGAGAGAAGATCAATTAAATTTTCAGAGTTTTTATCTTCTTCTTCTTCTTCTTACTTCTAATTGTGAATTATGAATCATATTAGTGTTGTGTTTTGCATTAGTATGAGTAGCTAAGCTTCTAATCTAGGATTTTGATGGAACCTATTGAAGGATGAATTCTCGTGATGTTAATATAGATTTGCCATAGTTTTCTCTCTATTTGTTCGACTATATGCTTGTTGCTGGTGATTGAACGACCCTCAATTAGTTGTTCCTACTTAGTGTGCATTACTCGGGAGAGATCGCATATTTAGGTCGTGTTTAACAACATCACTCCTGACGTATATGAGGGATAAATACAAAGGGTTTAAAAGTGGCATTAGGGATAACGAAACCTTGGGTGCGATCTGAGTGAGCTGTAATTAAAGTTAGCTAGCGTAATTCGGGAGAATATGTCTAGTATATTGTTGTATTACTCGGGAGAGAGTTACGACAGTCAGAGTGCTCATGATCGATAGAGAAAACTTAGATAAATTTATAAAAAACATAGCGGAAAGGACTCCGACAATAGGGAAAATCATAACCTTAGATCATTCTAATTATTGTGTACAACATGTTCGTAGTTAGTTCTTATTTACTGCATTCTCATTAAGTAATAGTTAGTTAGTAAACATCCAATCTGTTATCTAAATATCTTGGGAAGTTGATGACGTGGAATTGTGTGAGTCTGATAGCTGTGATTAATAGGTTAATTCTCTATGGGATTCGACTCCGAAATTTTTAACCGGAATATATTTGGAGCGACCGCTTTGTCCTTTTTATAAGGCATAGTTGGGTGTGATCAATAATCAAACACAATTCCCCTCTAAACCGAATTCCTAAGTCTTAAAATTAATGGAGAATGAACCAAAATTTTAAAATGAAGCTTTTCATACTAAACTGAGATTTTGTCCTAAAAGGCACCATGCGTAGAGGCACCTAATAATGCACCTGGGGTAGGTGCAGCCCCAGGTGCCGCTCACCTCTGCAGCTGCAGTGGCACCAGTTTTCAATAATGTTTCAACTTTTCTCAAATATATCCAAAACTCACTCCAGACCTCTAGGAGCCATCCAAACTATTCAACAACAACAACAATAAACTAATGTTATCCCATAATATTGTCCGGGGAGTATAGCGTGTACGCAATCCTTACCACTACCTTATAAAAATAGAGATGTTGTTTCCACTCCAAACTATCTCGACAAGTCCCAAAATAATATAAGAACTTATCCAAGTTCTTGGAACATGAAACAGAACAGAAAGGCTAAAATAACAACAATCTTCGGGCCATGCGACCTCAAGGTAAAGTGGCGCCTTACCAAAGGCAACAAGGCTACAACCATCAGAATCGGCAGCATGCATATCATCAACCTCATTAACAACTCACTGGGAGACACGAAGATTGGTTTGCTAGACTCGAGGGAATGATGCAATAATTGATTGGGTCCACTAGGAATGTAACTGAGAGAGTAGACTCACACGAGTCAGCAATAAAGAATATTGAGATCCAGTTGGGATAGATTTTGATGGCTCAAAATAATCGTCCCTAGGGGACGTTACTTGCAGACACACAAATCAATACAAAGGAGCAGTAAGTCTACGAAATGGTAGAGACCTAGACTTGGAGAAAGAGATTGCTCGCTAAAGCAGACTTACCGAGACACTGGTGTCAGTACCCATTGAGGTAGATGATTCAGCAGGGTTGACTGAGGTGATGGTACAACATGCTCAAGAAGATTCCAACAAAGAAAAAGATGTTGTGAAAGAGACTGAGGCAGCACAAGAACGGATAGTGGAAGCAGTGCCTGAACAAGAAAAAAATCAAATCATAGGGAAGAAACGACCTTCAACACCATTCTCGCAGAGACTGGCCAAGTATCAGAAAGATTAGCATCACAAGAAATTCTTGGAGATGTTGAAGCAAATTTAGGTAAACATTCCATCGATTGATGCTTTAAAGGAGATGCATGGTTATGCGAAAATAATGAAGGACTTGATGTCCCACAAGTTCGACTTTCAAGACTTGGCCACAGTTACACTGACTCAGACTTGCAATAATGTTCTAATGAGACCCATTGCTGAGAAGTTGTCTGACCAAGGGAGTTTCACAATTCCCTTCTCAATAAGTAACTTTGCATTTGCTAAGTCACTGTGTGATTTGGGAGCAAGCATAAATCTTATGCCAGTGGCTATCTATAAAAGGCTCGCGATTGGAAGAGCTAGACCCATGTCCATGTTATTACAGCTGGCTGATAGGACAGTAAAGAGACCCTCTGGTATTCTAAATGATGTATTGGTGCAGGTTGGGAAGTTTGTGTTCCCAGCAGATTTTGTCATTCTTGATTATCGGGTTCACGAGGAAATTCCCATAATTTTGGGAAGACCATTCTTGGCCAGTGGGAGAGCTCTAATTGATTGTAAAACTGGAGAGCTCAAAATGAGATTAAATGATGAAGAGATAACATTCAACGTGCAGAAATCTATGAGGCGACCAAGTGAATTCGTCAATTGCTCTCTAATAGATGCCGTGGATGTAATTTTGGAGGAGGAAGATGAGACATTAAACATTCAATATCCTCTAGAAGCTTGTCCCATGAACTTAGATAAAGCTAATGGAGAAGAATTGGCAGAATGGGTACTTGCTCTTGAAGGCAAAGGTTTTTGGAAGAGGGAGCTCGAATTTGAGCCCATGCACTTAAAGGAAAGAAAAACTCCTCCGGCTAAGCCATCGATAGAAGAGCCCCCAAAGTTGGAGTTGAAGCCACCGGCAGACCATCTCAGGTATGCATTCTTATGACCTAACTCTACGTTACCTTTTATTATCTCATCTAGTTTGTTAGATAGGCAGGCAGAACAACTTTTGCAGATAGTGACGGAGTGCAAGACTGCAATCAGGTGGACCGTTGTAGATATCAAAGGGATCAGCCCGGCTTTCTGTATGCATAAGATTCTACTGGAATATGGACACAAACCTTCTAGAGAACATCAAAGAATGTTGAACCACAACATAAAGGAAGTGGTGAAGAAAGAAGTTATTAAGTGGTTAGATGCAGGAATCATATTCCCCATCTCTGACAGCAACTGGGTTAGCCCAGTTCAGTGTGTACCAAAGAAGGGTGGAATGACGGTGGTGAAAAATGAGAAGAATGAATTGATCTCTACACGAATAGTCACAGGTTGGTGAATCTGTATGGATTACAGGAAGTTGAACTTGGCTACCCAGAAAGACCACTTCCCACTTCCATTCATTGATCAGATGTTAGATAGATTGGCAGGGAGGTCCCATTTTTGTTCTAGATAGGTACTCAAGATATAATCAGATCTCTATTGCACCAGAGGACAGAGAAAAAGCCTCATTCACCTACCCTTATGAGATTTATGCTTTTTGGAGAATGTCGTTTGGCCTATGCAATGCAGCTGCCACATTCCAAAGGTGCACGATGGCCATCTTCACGGACATGGTAGAGGAAATAAGGGAGGTCTTCATGGGTGATTTCTCGGAGGTGGGGAATTCATTCGATGATTGACTTAAGAACTTGAGAAGAGTATTAAAGAGGTGTATAGAGACTAATCTGGTGCTCAACTAGGAGAAGTGCCATTTCATGGTACAGGAAGGTATAGTCTTGGGGCACTTAGTGTCAAGTACGGGCATTGAGGTGGATCATGCAAAGGTTTACGTAATATAAAAACTTCCACCACCCACTTCTGTCAAAGCAATCAGAAGTTTCCTTGGGCATGCCTGTTTCTATAGGAGATTTATAAAAGATTTTTCCAAAATTTCTAAACCATTGTGTAAATTGCTTGAAAAAGATCACCCTTTTGTGTTTTCTGATGACTGCAGGGTAGCATTTGAGGAATTGAAGAAGAGACTAGTAATAACACCTATAATTGTTTCCCCTGACTGGGAGCAGCTCTTTAAGCTGATGTATGATGCAAGTGACTATGTTGTGGGAGAAGTTCTTGGGCAGCGGAAACATAAAATCATGAACCCAATATACTACGCAAGTAGAACATTGAGTGAAGCCCAACTGAACTTCACTGTGACTGAGAAAGAGATGCTGGCAGTAGTGTTTGCGTTTGACAAGTTCAGATCGTACCTGATAGGCTCGAAGGTAATTGTTTATACTGATCATGTTTCTTTAAGGTACCTAATCGAGAGAAAGGATTCAAAACCGCGCTTGATTCGTTGGGTGATACTGCTACAAGAGTTTTACTTGGAAATTCGTGACCGTAAGGGAACGAAAAACCAAGTAGTTGATCATTAGTCGAGACTGCAAGGAGCTGAGAAAGCGATTGAGGTAGAAAAGATTCAGGAAACCTTCCCGGATGAGCAACTCCTAGCTACAAGTCTTGAGGAAGTTCCATGGTAAGCAGACATTGCAAACTATCTCGCGAGCGGTATTGTTCCTTATGACCTTTCCTCTGCCCAAAAGAATAAGTTCTTTCGTGATTGCCGCATGTATTATTGGGATGAACCTTATGTGTTCAGGATTTGTGTTGACAACATGATTTGGAGATGTATCCCCGAGATAGACCAGCCTTCTATTTTGTAGGAATGTCACGCATCAGCATACGGTGGACATTTCGAAGGATTCAGGACAACCGCGAAGGTTCTGGAGGCAGGCTTCTACTGGACAACAGTGTTCAAAGATGCACATTTATGGGTAAAGGGTTGTGATGAATGCCAGTGAACCGGGAATATTTCCCATCGACATGAGATTCCCATGAACCCAATTCAAGAGGTCGAAGTGTTCGATGTATGGGGAATCGACTTCATCGGGTCCTTCATCAATTCATATGGAAACAAGTACATACTTGTCACTGTGGATTACCAATCCAAATGGGTGGAAGTTGCAACACTCCCCACCAATGATGCAAAGGGGTTGATTCGGTTTTTGAAGAAGAACATATTCACCCGATTTGGCACCCCAAGGGCCATAATTAGTGATAGAGGCACTCATTCTTTAATCGAGCCTTCGACAAGTTGCTATAGAAGTATGATGTACACCACAAGGTGGCCACTCCATATTATTCGCGGACAAGTGGGCAAGTGGAAGTGTCAAACAGAAATAAAGAGTGTGTTTAACTAAGACCGTGAATGCCACAAGAACAGACTAGGCGAGAAAGTTAGATTATGCACTCTGGGCTTTTGAGTGCACAAGATTGTACCAAGAGAGAATAAAGATGTTACATGATAAGAAAATTATTGAGCAGAATTTTTAACCCGGAGATACGGTATTGATATACAACTCTAGACCAAGGCTATTTCCGGGTAAACTAAAGTCACGATGGTTAGGGCCATTTCATGTGGTTGAAGTACACCCACATGTGTTGTAGAGATTGCCGCACAGAATGACTCTCGTGCATTTAGAGTCAATGGGTACAGATTAAAACATTATGTTGGCATGGATGAAGCAATGAGAGTGTTAATGACCCATTTTATCCAGCCTCAAAGGTCGAGCTAACCTTAAATGCGCTTATCTGTCTCGTGCCGCGACGTTAAATCAGGCGCTGCATGGGAGGCAACCCATTGAATTGTTGTAAACATCGTTCCGCAATGCTAACTCAGGCGCTTCTTGGGAGGCAACACATGATTTTCTTCTTTTGTTTTTATTTTGTTGTTGTATTTGATGTTGAACATTACTATTCGAACTACTAGTGTGCAGGGCAAGATTTGTGCACATCAGAAGGAGTTGGGGTAAAAAATTAACCCGGGAAGAGGTAACATTTAAGAAAAGAGGAAAATTATTCAGAGACGGTGATCCGCGGCCGCGCATTGGACAACAGATCTAAATGTGGAATTTGGGTGTAACACTATTTTGGATTTGCGGCTGCAGATTGGACCGCGGACTTGCACATGGATTTTGGCACATTTTATGCCTCAAGTTCGTGACCACTGAGCTGGGCGCGGATGGGGGCGGACTCCAGGAACAATGCATCCATCACGGAAGAGACGTACTATAGGACCCTCATCCAGTGGGCATAGAGGTTCATCTAGAGCTGAGGCACCTGCTAGCACAAGACAATTTGATAGTCGCATATTTGTTTCTAGAGCGGCTCAGGACCATTTTAGTGAGAAGGCGACGAGAAAGCCTCTACCTGAGAGAGCCATTGACAGGGCAGAACTCCAAGTTGAATGCCCAAATATATATCGGGAATTGGTGATACGCCGGCTTGACATCTTCTTTGAAGAGCCGGAGGAGAGCAACATGATGCTTGTGCGGGAATTTTTTGCGAATTGCCCGGAACATGAGGAGTGGATCTCCATAGTGCGACAAACAAGGGTTGATGCCTCACTAGCTTCCATTAGACGAGTGTATAATTTGCCGTTTTTCAATGGGGCTGAGGGTTTTTATGAGACGTACAACAAAAAGCCCGTCACTTGGAATTTATTTTTCCAAACTATTTGTGTGCCGGGCAAAGAGATAGTACGGTGTACGCCTGAGAGCATCTTGAATTCATCATCCCTCACTTTTGAGGGTAAGTGTTGTCTATACATAATCAACAGTTGTTTGCTGCCATCTCATAACACCACAGAGGTAAATGGGCCAAGGGCGGCATCAATTTGGTGCTTTATGAATGGCCACGATTTTGATGTAGTCCAGCTTATCCAGACAAAGATGTTCGTCCGCTCACCCTAGAAGAGGTATGGATTTTACTTTACATATCTTGTAACCAGATTGTGCAGAGTGGCGAGGGTGCCCAATAACCCCAATGCATATGGGAAGGTGCCAAAGGAGGCCATGTTCCCGGTCGGCAAAGTAACCATGGGGAAGGACCCGGTGGCACCAGGAGCTGATCACAGTGAAAACTCGGATGAGTCTGAGGATGGTGTGAAGGTCATGAGGAGGATAACCCTTCCTCATCTCCTCATGAGCAGGTCGTAGAGGAGGCAGGACCATCTCAGGTCCACCGGGGTATTCACTTGGCAGCCATGGAGCAAGAAATGGCTGGGCTGCGCAGTTGAGTAACAGAACTGGGGGCTAGAGTTGATGCTTTGGCCACCCAAAGTGCGAAGTCCGACAAGAAGATCATGGGCTGGCTTCAAGCGATGGGACGAGCATGTCATCTCGACCCTTGCTTTGTCTCCGACCAGGACTGAGTCACCAGGGAAGTCTCCTTACCTTACCTTGCTTTATTTTATATGACATGGGGATATGCCAATGTTTTAAGTGTGGGGTGGGGGATGATGTTGTATGTGTATATAGTCGGTTTTGTTACTTTCGATAAATTAATTTCGACTTGGCTCGACAATGGATAGCACTCGACGGGTTTCTTGAGGGACAAAAGTCGAACCAAAAAAAGAAAAAAAAAAAGAAAAAGATTTTTCTTTTGTAGTAGTGTATCAACTCCCCCTTTGTTTTTCTTCAAACCACGGTTCTTTTCCAAGGGTTTTATTTGAACCAGATGTAGTTAGTTTTTTATTTTTTAGTTAGGAACTTAGGGGCGAGGGGCAGATTTGGAATATGATCCTTTAACTCCAAGATGCCTTGAATATAGGGACTACTTTAGTGTGACACTTGTTGATACCCAATTGTTTCCTCACATATTTTTAAATAAACACATATACCTTCAAAATAGTGCATGAGCATCATCAAGTGTTTTTCCAAAATTTTCCATAATTTTTAAAGGCTTTTAATCAATTTATTCTTGCATAAATAATTATTAATTGCATTTCAAATAATTTTTATGATGATTTATCATTTAACTTTCATCATTTGTATCCGTATTAAGCTTTAAATATTTTTTACATACTTATTATAATTGTATTTTGCATCCTTAGGCTAAAATTGCATATTTTGCAATAATAGCCCATATATAAGCATAATTATGTTATTTACACAGAAAATGAATTTTTATATTTTTATAACGTTAAATAATTATTTTAAATCAGTTTTATGCACTGATATTTTTGTTATTTATTAATTATTTTTTATAAAATATTTATTTGTTAAATTGGGTATTTAAAATCTAGCCCCTTAAAAATCCAATTTCGAACCTATACACTACCCAATTACCCCAGCCCAATACACCAGCCCAAAATAAATTAACCCAGACCCATACCCATTTAAAATCCCGACCCAGAACCTTTGAATCAGGACCATTAATCTCCAAAATCAACGGTCCATATCACCCCACTCTTTTTAATTAACCTAACGCGGCTAAACCCTAATCATTTTACCCAGCCCGTTGTCTCTATACTCTCCCCCTCACCTTCATCTTCCTCCTCTCAAAACCCTAGCGCTGTCATCACCCTAATCTCTCTGATTCCAACCCCAAAATGGAATCAATCGTTGATTCCCTACCTTATTTGGCCCCTCCTCCTTACGGCTCCCCACTTATGGTATTACATAATGGCTTGCCTAAAATGGCAAGCAGAGCTGGAGAGATTCGAACCAAAATTGGTTCAAAATCCTTAACATGTTGCGTATTCCATCTGTGTTAATCTCGTGTTCTTTGTGAGTATGGTTATTTTGCGTATCTCTTGTGGATTCTTACTTAGCCCTAAAGGTTAGGGTTTCAGATTCTCTTTGATTCGAACCTAAATTGGTTCAAACTTTGATTTTTAGCATTATCATGCCTATATTCACTTCATTATGCGTGAATCTGCCTATTCCTGTTAATATTCTTTATTTTCCCTAATTAGAGTTTTAGATATTTTTCTAGTTCGATTCTTTGTTGCTTTTTGCATAACTCTTGTCTATATTCATTATACACAGTATATGATTATTTTGTCCTTGTTTCTTTGTTGATTTTATGGCTTACCGAAATTAGGGTTTAAGATCTGCTTTAGTTTAACCAAATCTTGTTTGATTCTGGTTTTCTTTTTGAATAACGTCTTGTCTACATTCATTGTATGCATTGTGTACCTTATTTTGCTTCCGTTTTTTTGGTTTACCAAAAACTAGGGTTTGAGACTTTTACGGATTTTTTAATACTCTTTCCTTTTCGTATATGACTAATACTTTCCTTACTTATGTTCAATCTACTATGTTTCCTTTATTTCTTTACCTTAATTGCCTTGAAACTGGTTGTTAATTGATTCTATATGATACTTCCCTATTCTAAGTGTTACTCGCCTGATTACTTACCATTATTCTATGTTAATTTACTGAACTCTATATTATTTGCCCTAAAACTAGACTTTAATTGATTCTAGGATTAATTTCTTACTTATTTGTGTATGTTTGATTTCTTCCCTTATTTGTTTGCCAAATTGAATACTATTTAAACCTTCTCCTCTTTCCGCTTAAGGACAGACTCGAACTCTCAATACTCTCACTAAAACTTAGCTTTTTACTCTGATTCTATGCTTGTTTGTTTCTGGTCTTGGTGTCACGACCCCAAATCCTAACTGGTCGTGATGACGCCTATCGTGAAACTAGGATATCCAACACTCATAACTTTCACATTTTTCTGTTCAAATATCTCAATTTATTTTCAGCAATTCATAACACGCATATAAATTTAGAAATCTTTAACAAAACAATCAAGCTAACAGTCTACAATCGTCCCCAAGACCCGGAGTCAACATGTCATGAGCATCTACGAAATAAACTAACTCTGCTATTGTCATAGACAAAGTCTAGGAATAATATATTAATACTACATATGGAAGGGAAATGGAGAATCTGCGGACGCTGGACAGCTACCTCGAAATCCCGTAAGATGCTGATAACGAACTCGGATGACTACTGCTCCGAATCAATACCTGGATTTGCACACAGAGGTGCAGGGAGTAATGATGAGTACGCCAACTAAGTGGTAATGAAAATAAATCACAGTCTGAGAAATAAGAAACACACAACACAGATACACCAATTCACAAAAACAGTAAATCACCAAGTCACCATAAGTATTCATCAATTACATAAGTTAAAAAAAAAATTCCATAAATCCTTTGAAACAAGTATAATTTCAATATATCTCAGTAAAACTCTCAGTAAAAATCAGTTTGAAAAACGAAGTGAATCGTAGTCAAAAACTCAGTAAAGTTTTCATAAATCTGCCCCTCGGGCCATAATCATTTCTCATAACAATCTCAGTATCAGCCAATCAGGCAACCTCACAGTCACTCAGTATTAGCCCATTAGGCAACCTCACAGTCACTCAGTATCAGCCCATCAGACAACCTCACAGTCACTCAATATTAGCCCATCAGGCAACCTCACAGTCACTCAGTATTAGCCCATTAGGCAACCTCACAGTCACTCAGTATCAGCCCATCAGACAACCTCACAGTCACTCAATATTAGCCCATCAGGCAACCTCACAGTCACTTAATATTAGCCCTGCGGGCAACATCACTCAGTAGGTACCTGCATTCACTGGGGGTGTGTACAGACTCCGAAGGGGCTCTTACAGCCCAAGCGCTATAACAAGCCACAACATGGCATAAATCACACACAATATTGGCCCGCAACCTCTCTCATATCACAACATCCTCACAATAATGGCTTGCAACCTCACTCAGTCAGACACTCTCAACATGCCCTTCAGGCCATAAATATATCCGGTTCTCGACCCAAAAACAGTGTTTCATTTTGAGTAAATAGTATCAAAATACTCTGAGTGTCAAAACAATTATAAAGAAAAGACTGAGTTAAAATCATAACATATCAGTGAGGAAAATAGTAAAATCAGCCCTCAAGGGGTAAACAAATTGACACTAGGCCCCAAACATGACTTACAACCCAAAACATATCAAATATATATCAATACTATTAAGCATAGGATTTCGCAACTCAATAGTTGCCTAAATAGGGAATATATTTCCAAAATTCCAACCTTTGCATTCCAAAACCTGTGAAAGGGTGCAGAGTTTGGGGTTTCATACCCTCAAGATAAGATTTAAAGACATTACTTACCTCAAACTAGCCCGAAAAGCTACTATGCGACCCTCTTGCCTCTCGTATCAACTTCTGAGCACTCCAAATCTATAAAGATCAGACCTTTATCATCAAATTATGCTTAAGGAATGAACTCCAATTTAAAAATACTAATTTTAGCTCAAAACCCGAAATTAGCCAAAACCCGACCCCCGAGCCCACATCCCGGAACTCAAAAAATATTATACCAAAATGTTCTTCATCATCTCACGAGTCCGTACATATAAAGAACGCTGAAATCGGAGTTCGTTTGACCCCTCAAATCGACCCCTAAAGGTCTCATAATCTCAAGCCCTAACTTCCCCTTTTTCCTACTGATTTTCATAATTTAAATGCTAATATAAGGTCTCCAATTACGTATAATCGAGTTATTAAGTCCAAAAAGCTTACCTCAATGATGCACCAACGTTTTCCTCTTCAAAATCCCTCAAAAACCTCGGAACTCGTACAACAATAGTGAAAAGAGGGTTAAAAATCGCGAAGGCATGCTTATATACTTTCTGAACAGTGGTTTCGCACCTGCGGCCACTTAAGCGAACCTGCGGACCCGCACCTGCGGTACTAGGTGCGCACCTGCGGAGCACCCTCGAATCTCAGCCTCCGCACCTGCGCTGGTAATTCCGCATCTGCGGCATCGCAGGTGCGGAAAATACCTTGCACCTGCGGAATTTCCTCATCTACCTTACTTCTGCATCTGCGTGCATTTTGCCGCTCCTGCGGTCAAACTTTCGGAGGTGCGGTCGCACCAGTAATCAGAAACCAACAGCTGAAGCTGCATATTTCAAGTCCCAAAACTTCTCGTTAACCATCCGAAATCAATCCCGAGTCCCTCGTGACCCCAACCAAACATACTAACACGTTACATTTGATCATTCAAACTTAGTTTCACTCTCAAAACACTAAAAATGACATCAAAGCACCAAAATCACATCGGATTTAAGCCTAAGGACTTAAAAATTTTAAATTCCACCAACGATGCCGAAACTATCCAAAACAACTCTGATTGACCTGAAATTTTGCTGACATATCCAAATGACATTACGAACTTGTTCCCACTTCCGGATTTCCATTCCGACCCCGATAGCCTTTCCACTGCCGATTGGAAATCGCCAAAAACTAACTTTCGCCAATTCAACTCTAATTCTACACCGGACAACACAAAAATATTCTGAACACACTCCTAATTCCCAAATCACCTAACGAAGCTATCCGAACCATAAAATCCGCATTCCGAGGTCGTTTACCAATAAGTTAACTTTAAGTTGACTTTTCCAACTCTAAGGCTATTTTTAAAACTAAGTGACTAAATTCTCATTACAATCATTCCGATTCCCAGCCTACCAACTCTAACACATCAATAACAGTATAACCAACCTATGAAAAGTCAATAACAGTAATTATAATGCAAATTCTACAGAACGACCGACCGGGTCGTTACATTCTCCCCCACTTAAACATATGTTCGTCCTCGAACGTGCCTAGAGTTGTTCCAACACCACCAAAAATTGCTGTGTAACCTACCATGCACATAATCGGAGGTGATCCCACATCACCCTACCCCATCTAGGTCTGATAACACAACATCACTGAAACTTCATTATCAAATCCTGACCCATAAACATTAGAACTACATTCTCACTTCTGAATCAATTTACAAGATCAAAATCCCACAACTATAACTGAATAAGTATGAGCACACTGTAACAAGTCATATCCGTAACCCAAGATGAAATACCATGATCCACTGCATGACTCAAGCACTCGTGGCGATAACTCCTAATCACAATAGTTGCTTATAACAACCTAATACCGGTAATAACCTCTTATCGAACAAAGCCTTGCTTTAACACCTTCATATGGTGCCGATGATGAAAGAAACACGTAGAAACCAGCAACCATTCGTCTGATCAGCATCAATACCATCCTGAGCAATAACTTGTGCAACTCGTGAACTCAATAACAACATCCCAAGAGCTCAATTCATAAAAATAGAGAAGACTCACACGAGAGGACTATCCTATCATTGCTCTTGCCATTACAACATCATGCTAAAATCATGATACACATTGTGAAACCATATCACACAAATCCGACACCAAGGATCATACCTCTACCTAACTCAGCTACAAAGCGTGATCCCATCCAACCGCTGGACCACATGAAATACTCCAAGCCACCTTGCTCAAATCAATAACCATGCAAAATTTGACATCAAGTACTCAAAGTGCATTGCCATAACCACTGGGAAAATCGGACGATACCATGCCACCCGAACCAGCAATAGCATAACCAACATAGCTCAATCATGCAGCACCCAATTACTTACCTTACTCAAATCTCGCTATCAAGCCCAGATGGAACCACACCCTATGCACATATAACCAACAATTACATCTCCTCGAAACACCAAAAGGTAACTCATAGATCACTCCAAAACACGAATAAGCTCAAAGACAATCAAATGGTACATCCCTCAACAATACCAATTCGGTGTCAACAATTCCGACTCAGTGTAGGACACACACCCATACTGGCCTACCAATAATTCTAAATCAACTCTGGTCATCCACATCAGGTAGATAATTCTCCAACGATTCATAATGACTGAATCATGACATATACTAACACCTGACTAGCTTTGCTCGCATCCTCGAAGTTCACAACTACAAAATAATCTGTTCATGAAAACTCCCAGTCTCAAAATGCAGGAGGCGCACCAATTTCCATATCTGACCCCAATTGTACCACTTAAACACATAACACGCCCCTAATACTTTATCATTCCACGAGGGATACCCCCATAATCCCTCTGTGTCACCAAGAAACCTTGAATATCAGCAGTCGATCCAACAAGAGAGTGTCGTAACACCAATGAAGCACCTTTATTCAAACACATTGCCTTAAACACATTGTCCTTAATGAATGTATAATATCATCTAGCCACCCAATAGTGGTATCCTTTACCTAATCATCTGAAACTTCCAGTTCTGACCTTCCTTCCAGAACTGAACCCTGACCTCACATATGCCACTCTCCATTATACACAAAATACCGCATACGCCATGCAATCCTATGATAAATATGAGAACTTCATGCTCCCTTCTTAGCCACAAACAACTACGTACCTAACTAGCCAAGAACTTTCCATTTGATTCCATCTAGAAGCAAAATCACTATACATCACATGACCCTCGCGCCAGTAGAAAATACACATCTCTAACCGTGGTAGAAACCTTCAAGAATTCCCGAATCACATTTGTACAACACCAAACCATCAAGACTGAATTCTTCCAACTCAACCAAGCTACGCATGCGACCAAATCCCAAGAGAATTGCTAAGAAACACCTATAACAACTCATTACTTCATAACAGCCACAGAACTAATCATATCCCTCATCGTGTCGATCCGACGTACTGCCAAGCTGTCCTATTTATCCAAGTTCCTACTGACTTACCTTCGAATTGATACTTCTTCTTGCCATAATACCGCAATTCTTAATCCCGACTCACCGCACGAAACTCGAGCATAAAAAAATATACTATCTAAGGCTCATAAGCCGCTGAATACTCTCTCAAACATCCCCAAAGCAACACATAAAAAATACTTACCCTGAATAGACTTCATGTGAATTTAAAGTCATTACCTTCGCTTTCCTGATACTGATGAATAGAATCCATGATAATGAAATTACACGACAAGCCTTGACACCTTCCCCGTAAATCTCAGTTCTTGCCCTTCTCACACCTTGAAGATCCTCGATCGCTACATATAACCTTGAATCCGTCTGAACCATTATCGAACGTCATTTACTCTATGCAATTTCAATTACACTAACCAAGTAAATAGAACGACCTGACCCCGCTTGCAATCCACCTACTAGGAAAGTAATCCACACATTGAAGTAACAAGCAAACTCATATACTGCACACACTACACCTTCAAGCACAACTTAATCATTCAACAAATTCCATTACCCGTAAAGTACATTACAACCTGTATCGAAGAAATTTCCATTACTCGAGTCATTCCCAGACACCACCTCTGCAAGTCATAAATAATTCACCAATATACCTCGCACCGAAACCAGTACAACACATAATCGTATAATCAACTTATCATTAGCGGGCTCCCCCACTTGGCTCAAGGCCAAGGATCAAGACAAACAATAACTCACGATGCCCACACATTATCACTGCCACCATACTGTGGTGGGATTCAACTAAATCCTTCATACGCTTATATGACCCACACCATCTAACCCTCAACTCGTATGCAATCTCGCATTCACCATTGTAATGATCATGCCAACTCCCACAAGCGAGCTAAACTCAAATTACAACATACATCATCTACTAGTAGAAAAGAACTTGCTACATATAAACATAAGGGTCACACACCTCAAGAAAACCCGCAGGAAATACCCCTGCATTCTTAACCTCATAATGTTATCTCCCTATACACTTCCGAAATTCATAGCCATCAAACAATTACTATACCTTCCTACATTGGAACACAACCACTGACTGCCCTCGAGACATCCCATTAAGCGGTATAAGAACCTGAAGCATATGGAAATACTAACACTGGAGCTGTGGTCAAGAAAATCTTGAGCTTCAGGAAGCTCTACTCACACTCGTCTGACCACATGGATACTTTCACTGGACACCATGTGTCCCAAGACTACTACTGAACTGAGCCAAAAAATAATCACACTTGGAGAATTTCGCACAAGGCTTCTCCTCCCTATATCCTTGTAATACCATCATCAAATGCTGAGTATGCTATCACTGGATACGAGAGTACAACAGGATTCCATAAATAAATACAATAACAAAGGAGTTATAACACGGCTGAATACACTGGCAATCAAATACATAGACGTTGTTGGGGCATTGGTCAGCTCAAAAGACATCATAGGAACTCAGAACATAACAGGAAAACCCACTTCACTCCACAACTAAGCTACACGAGAGGTCCTTCAATACTCATACTCGAAGCCATATTCTAACTCAATACAGTAGTCAAATAATCAATGGTTCTTGCCACATCTCTCGCCAATTCATTTTGGTCACAATCAAACAACCTGAATAAGGACACAAACGGACATATAAGTCCCCCAACACATGTGTTCACCCAAATGAAATCTCAGCACTCAAGACACAGACAAAAATTCGGCCTCAAGTCCTTCTGACTCGCCCATTATCAACATGCTAAGAATCACATCTCACCATAGAAGTCACAAGTCGACGACTCACAACTGATACCAAGCGCTCGCGTGCGCATTAGAATACATGAAAGGAATTCAAGGAGTTACGCTTTGGATAAATAAAATGGATTCGCACGACAAGAATTCAAGAATGTGGAATGTTTCCTAAGGGTTCTGCAGCCTCTCGAAGATAAGTACAGACGTCTCTATACCGATCCGCAAGACTCTACTAAACCTGCTCATGACCGTTGAGTCCTATGTAACCTAGATCTATGATACCATCTTGTCACGACCCCAAATCCTAACCGCTCATGATGGCGCCTATCGTGGAACAAGGCTAGCCAACACTCATAACTTTCACAATTTTCTGTTCAAATATCTAAATTTATTTTCAGCAATTCATAACGCGGAATTGTTTTTAGAAATCTTTAATAAAATAATCAAGCTAATAGTCTACAACCGTCCCCAAGACCCGGAGTCAACATGTCATGATCATCTACAAAATAAACTAACTCTGCTATTGTTGTAAAGACCCGTAAAATTTCTTGTTTAAAATAACACCCGAACAAGTCCCCAAGTGGTTATAACTGTAGAAATTCTTAAAACGGACCTTATTTGTGTAAAAGTACTCCGGAATTTGAAAGAATAAATTTTCCATAAATTGGGTGTTATGCGACGCACTATGAGATCGCATAACGTGTATGCAGACCGCATAGTGGTCGCATACATGGGCAGAATCACTGCCCAATTTGAGGAAAACTATGCGGTCCATTATGCATCGCATTTCGATTTTGCGGACCACATAGTTGTCGCATTCTTGCACTTTGATTTTTGTGAGGGAGGTTATGCGACACACGATGCGATCGCATAACGTGTATGCGGACCGCATAGTGGTCGCATAACTGGGCAGATTGTTTTCAATTGTGACCCACCTAGAGGGCCATTCTGCGGTCATCTCTGTGGACCGCATGTCACGAATGCGATCGCATTCCTGACCGCATTTTTGGTATCGGGCTTCTATATTTCTAATTTTTAAACCCGACCCCCAATTCATTAAAACACCCATCCCCTTCATTTTAACTGATTTCTAAACAAAATAGAGAGAAGGAAGAGAGAGTTCTTGAGAGAGAAGGTTTCAACATCATCAAATTTGATTTCCAAAACCACTCAAGCCCGAATATTATCGAGTAATCAGTTATCTTCTTATCTCTAGAGGTAAGCCTTCACTCTATTTTCCTAATTTCTCAGATTTTGGATAGGAATAAAAAACACATGGGTTGGTTTTGAAAAATGAAAAATGAGTCCTTGCATGCATGTGAATGTAAATCTGTAACCTAGTAATGGGGGAAACGAACTTGGGTAATTATGCATAAAAAGGGGGTTAGTAACCTAAAGGGGGGCCACATAGTATTTGATAAAATGCTAAATTAAATTCAATGTTCCTAAATCTAAGTGAAATATGTCACGTTGTGGAATAGATTGACGGTGGTAGACGGTCCGGTGAATTGTGATAGAAATTAAAGGGGAAATTCGACTCGAGGTATGTATGGCTAACTTTAACCATTGTAGAATCCACTTGTTGAGACGAGCATACGTTATGTGTACCTCGTATGAAAATATGTGAATTGATTGTCTTAGTGATTGCCACACTATTGTGTTATATGAGATTGTGAAAGGATGTTAATGTGCCCAAATGTGGGAATGTAATACTGCTTAATTGGAATCATTGTGCCTTGAGCCCAAATAAATGAATTGTTGATGTGAACTTGTGCTCCTTGAAAGGAGGATTCTTGTGATGTAATTGTTTGGGATTGTTGTTATGAAATATGATTTGTCAGGTGGGATCGGGTTGTGTACTGCAACACGAAGTAATAAGGTGTGGGTTGTGGTGATAAGGGTGGCCGAGGTAATAAGGGTGGCAGAGGTAATAAGGGTGGAATGTGATCATTATCACTATTGAAATGAAAATCGACGAAATTCTTGATTATGGTGGTGTTGGAAAAGAAAAAGGGGGATTTGTGAAACTTGTTGATTTTGATTGTTTCTTTCCATGCGCAATGATTGTTGGTTCTATTATTGTCTCTTATATGTTTATTGTTTGATTGTACTTGGGATAAAGTTTGTTCATACATACTAGTACTATTCCACAGTACTATCGTCCCTTTTGCCGGGGGCACTACATTTTCTTATATGAATGTAGGTGGTCCTACAACAGGTAACTCAATCCACCTTCAGTAGTGCTTCCTATCCACTCCGTCAGCTGAATTGGTGAGCCCCTTCTCTCGGGGCCATGTGTGGTCTATACCACCTTCTTTGGGTCTATTTAGTATTGTAAGGTATAGCCGGGACCTTGTCGCCGACAAGTATTGTTAAACTCATTTTAGTCATAGAGGATTCGTAGACAGAAACGTGGGTAATGTACATATGTATTTTGGGTAGCTGTTGTACGGTTCGGAATCGTGTTCCACGTGTGTATATTTTGTATGTATTTTGTAAGCAGTTGGTACTATATGTTGGAAATGATAAAAATGTGGAAATGATTTTAAATCATAAGCTTATGCTAAGTCTTAATTACTATTTCACATGTATAATGGATAGTGTTATCACGGGGTGATGCGTGGGTTAGGGAAGGCAGTTCTAGGTCCGCTCGACCGGGGTCCACCCGGTTGAGCGCCGGTCGTGTCCCTCGATTATTGGGGTGTGACAAACTTGGTATCAGAGCCTAAGGTTTTTAAAGAGTCCTAGGATGTCTCGGAGCCGTGTCTAATAGAGCCTTTCTTATCGGTGTGTTATCGACCACATCTATAATTAGGGGGCTACATGGACATTTAGGAAATTACGCTTTCATTTTTATTCTATGTCTTGCGGTGAAGTGGAAAGTGACAATATCCTTGTCTAACTCGTGCTTCGTTCCAAAATTTTCAATAATGGCACTAAAGAAGAGAGCTCGACTCGGCCTTGAGGCCAATGCCACCCCAAGTGTGGCTGTGAATTCTGTACCAGATAGTGCAGGTGAGAGTGACTCCCCGACCTTGAATCTACCTGGACCTTCTATTTCGGATCAAAGTGTTCCTGTTCCTGCTGCGGTGGAGGGTGCTGCAATCCCTCCCGCTGAAATTTCTGATCCTTCTACAGTTCCAACTTCTGGTCCCTGTACTTCCGATGGCAACCTCACATGAGCCATTCATATGTTGACTCAGTTGGTGGCCGCTCAGGCCCAAAGATCTCATGCTACCCTTGCGTCCTCCAGCAGACAGGGAGATTCCGCCGGCTCCAGAGCCAACCAGTTTCTGCGGTTGGCCCCTCTAGAGTTCTTAGGTACAGATACAGAGGCCGGTCCATAGGATTTTCTTGATGAGATGTACAAGACCCTTCGAGTGATGAAGGCTACAGAGACAGAGGGTGTTGAGTTAGCTTCGTACAAGCTGAGGGGAGCAGCATATTCCTGGTTCGAGATGTGGGAGGATTACCGAGGAGAGGGAAGTCCTCCGGTGAGATGGGATGAGTTCGTGGATGCTTTTATGGATCACTTCTTGCATGCCGAGACTGTGGCAGCCCGTGCTACGGAGTTTGAGGTCCTCAAGTAGGGTACTATGAGTGTGTGGGAGTACCACATGGAGTTTGTGAGGTTGTCCAAGTATGCTCCTCAGTTGGTGTCGACTATGGATGCCAGGGTACGACGATTTGTTCAAGGCCTTAGTCCCTTGGTGGTGAATGAATTTGCTACAGTGGCCTTGCACTCGGATATGAATTATGGTAAGATAGTGGGATTCACCTAGGATACAGAGGCTAGGAAGTTGAAGATAAGGGCAGAGAGGGAGAGTAGTAGAAGGGCCCAGTCAGCGGGCCACTCGGGGAGCTCAGTTGCAGGGGAGAGGGCCATCAAGGCCATCCCAGTCCTATGCACAGTCCTCAGCCAGTGCACCACCATCAGTCCACCGTTAATAGAAGAGCAGTCACTGGGGACCAGGATCAGACAGAAGGAGACCCCATCAGTCAGGTCGTCCAGGATGGAGGTTCCAGCAGTAGGGGAGGGCTCCGTGCCTTAAGTGTGGGAGGTTCCATACCGAGTCTTGTTATCTGGATATCCCGGTGTTTTATGGGTGTGGAGTGAGAGGTCATATTCAACGAGATTTCCGTGCACCCAGTCAGGGCATGTGTTCGTGTTTTGCTCAGTCATCAGGTTCTTTTCGTCAGAAAAAAGGATGGGTCGCTTCGGATGTGTATCGATTATCGGCAGCTCAACAAAGTCACTATCAAAAACAAGTATCCATTGCCTCGAATAGATGATTTGTTCAATTAATTGCAAGGTGCGAGGTTCTTCTCCAAAATCGATTTACGGTTCGGGTATCACCAGTTGAAGATCAGAGAGCAGGATATTCCTAAGACCGCCTTCTAAACTCGTTATGTCCATTTTGAATTTTTGGTAATGTCCTTTGGGCTGACCAATGCTCCAGCAGCTTTCATGGATCTTATGAATCGGGTTTTCAAGTCATTTCTAGACTCTTTCGTGATTGTTTTTATTGATGACATCCTTGTCTACTCGCGGTGTCGGGAAGATCATGCTAATCACCTCAGGGCAGTTCTGCAGACTCTTCATCAGCACCAGTTGTATGCTAAATTTTCGAAATGATATTTGGCTGGAGTCAGTCACCTTTTCGGGTCATGTTGTTTCCAGAGAAGGGATTCAGGTGGATTCTCAGAAGATCGCAGCGGTGAAAGATTGGCCGAGGCCAACGACCCCGATAGAGATTCGTAGTTTCTTGGGTCTAGCTGGGTATTATCAGAGGTTTGTGGAGGGATTCTCTACCCTCGCCTCCTCCTTGACTAAATTGACTTAGAAAGTAGTGAAGTTCCAGTGGCCCGACGCTTGTGAGAAGAGCTTCCAGGAATTGAAATTAAGATTGACTTCGGCACCGGTATTGACCTTGCCAGAAGGCACATAGGGGTTTGTAGTGTATTGTGATGCTTCAAGGGTCGGTTTGGGGTGTGTATTGATGCAGCATGGGAAAGTTATAGTGTATGCTTCAAGGAAACTCAAGAATCACGATAAGAACTATCCGACGCAAGATTTGGATCTTGCGGCAGTTGTGTTTGCAATGAAAATATGGCGGCATTATCTCTATGGGGTCCATGTGGACGTGTTCTCAGACCACAAGAGTCTCCAACATTTGTTCAAGCAGAAGGAGTTGAATTTGAGGCAGCGGCGGTGGTTGGAATTTCTTAAAGATTATGATATGGACATCTTGTACCATCCGGGGAAAGAAAATGTAGTGGCCGACGCTCTCAGTCGGAAGTCTATGGGTAGTCTGGCTCACTTGGAGGTAGATCCGAGGCCTTTGGCTCGAGAGGTTTTACCAATTGGCCAGTCTGGGGGTCTGTCTCTCAATCTCAGACGAATGGAATGTCATGGTGCATAATGGAGCGGAATCGTCACTTGTAGCGGAAGTCAAGGAGAAGCAGTTTATTGATCCAGTGTTGGCGCAGTTAAAGGAGGCAATTTTGAATGGCAAGATTTTAGCATTTTCACTCGGTAGCGACGATGGTGTCTTACGGTGTCAGGGTAGGCTATGTGTTCCGGATGTGGATGATATACGGGAGAGGGTAATAGTGGAGGCTCATAATTCCAGGTATTCTTTGCATCCAGGTTCTACGAAAATGTATCATGATCTCCGGGAGGTTTATTGGTGGAGCGGTATGAAGAGAGGTGCGGCCGACTTTGTATCTAAATGTCCAAATTGTCAGCAGGTGAAGGACGAACACCAGAGGCCCGGTGGGTTAACTCAGCTTATGGAAATACCAACGTGGAAATGGGAAATGATTTATGGATTTCGTGGTAGGGTTACCTCGCACTCAGCGCAAGTTCGACTCAATTTGGGTGATAGTGGATCGACTCACGAAATCAGCTCACTTCTTGCCAGTCAAGTCCACCGATATCGTAGAACAATACGCTCAATTGTACATAAAGGAAATAGTAAGACTTCATGTCACTCCAGTTTCTATTATCTCGGATCGAGGGGCCCAATTCGCAGCTAACGTTTGGAGAACATTTCAGCAAGGTTTGGGTACTCAGGTGAACCTCAGCCCGACTTTCCACCCACAAACTGATGGTCAGGCAGAGCAGACTATTCAGATGCTTGAAGACATGTTACGGGCTTGTGTGTTGGACTTCAAGGGTAGTTGGGATGATCATTTGCTGCTTACCGAATTTGCTTACAATTACAGCTTTCATGCTAGTATCCAAATGGCCCCATTTGAGGCATTGTACAGAAGAAGGTGTAGATCTATGATTGGATGGTTTGAAGTTGGTGAAGCGGAATTGTTAGGGCCAGATCTTGTGCACCAAGCTATGGAGAAAGTTAGAGTTATTCAGGAGAGGATGAAAACTACTCAGAGTCGTCAGAAATCCTACGCCGACGTTCGTCAAAGAGAATTGGAATTCCAAGTAGATGATTGGGTGTTCTTGAAGGTGTCTCCCATGAAGGGAGTGATGCAGTTTGGGAAGAAGGGGAAACTGAGCCCAAGGTAAATCGGGTCGTATCGGATTGCTCAAAGGACAAGACAAATGGCTTATAGGTTGGAATTTCCCCCTGAATTGTCATTAGTGCACCCGGGGTTCCATGTGTCTATGTTGAAGAAAGTGGTTAGAGATCCATCCGCCATCGTTCCAGTTGAGACCATGGAGGTGAATGAAGAACTATCATACGTGGAGGTTCTGGTTGCTATTCTTGATAGGCAAGTCCGAAAGTTGAGAAACAAGGAAATTGCTTCAGTCAAAGTGTTGTGGCGAAGTCCACGAGTCGAAGAAGACACGTGGGAAGCCGAAAAGGAAATGAAAGAAAAATACCTTCACTTGTTTGAATAAATCTTGTAGTGAAATCGTGCGAATTGTCATTTCCAAGTAATTTCAATACATGCTCAATGTTGTGTAAATGAACTCTATCTTGTTCCCCTTCTTACCTTATTGTTTTAACTTCCCAATTTGTGCTAAAATTGTATATGTTGTCACTGTTTGGGTAATATGCAACCCTTTTTGAAGTAAATGA
>MDKH01004515.1:0-33730 GCA_005239495.1 Nicotiana undulata
CCCGCGAAGCCCGGCCCACTTGGCCCGTTTGGCCCGGGCCCGGCCCGTTAGCCACCCTTACCCCCAGAGCAGGTGTCGCTAGGGGAAGGGGCAGAGGCCGGAGAGGAGCACGTGTCGCAGCTAAGGTACCCACTAGAGCAGTAGTTGTGGAGCTTCCAGTAGCTCCAGTTGGGGGACGGGTACCAGAGGCGCCAACTGCTACCCCCAGACTTTAGGAGAGCTTAGCACCCCGCCATACGTGTTATGTCATGGGTATTGAGGTTACGCACATGCTAGGTGACGGGCGTGTGGGCGTGCACGATGTGAATTGGGACACTTTTGCTTCCACGACACTGTATAGTGGCCCTAGTTTGTTGATAATTGTATTTTCATCATGCGAAAGAGTAAATGAGCTATCAATCATGTTACATATCATGTTTAGGCTTCATGCTGATGTTTTTAGGACCCACAGTTGTCGTTTCTTGTTGTCATCTCACCGATTTTATTGATATTTTGTACTCCATCATATTCATACATTCATATCATATCTCAGTTGTTATTATTTATGCATCATATCATTGTTGTCGGGCTAGTTTTATGACATTGTGAGCCCGTGAGAGAGACTGGAGAGAGTGATGACTGAGTGAGGCCGAGGGCTTGAATGAGAGTGTTATTATGGTTCGGGTTGCACGTTCAGCATATTATATTATACATTTTGGGATCGGGCTGCACGCCACTGCATATTATATATTTACCTTATGGGTTGGGCTGCACGTCGTAGCAATATATTGATTATATTTTATTGGATTGGGCTGCACGCCGCAGCAATATAGCGCTTGGTATGAAGGAGCCTCTCCGGAGTCTGTACACCCCCAGTAAGCGCAGTCGACTATATATATGTGGGTCGGGCTGCACGCCGCAACAGTTATTGTACAATGCTGAGTGTTTTGAGTGTGATGGGCATTGAGCATAGTGATAGAGGATGCGAGACAGTGAGATTGAGTACTCTGAGAGTGTGAATACATGATTCATCTATGAGATACATGGCATTTGCATGTACATATGACATACAGGCATAGAGATGTATTTTTTCTCATGCTATATAGTATCATGTCATTCGTGATTTTTACACATATTGATATGTGGGTATAGAGAGGTGTTTTGCACTTGTAATTTGGAAAGAAATGAATTTTCTTACTTATTGTTGAAAGGATATTGGGAAATCCACAGTTTTCAAACTTACCTATATTTTTGGCAAAATATTTGAGTTTTCGATAAGATATTTGAAAAGCATGCCTATTTTTCTGGAACTGTGAACGAGTTGAACATTTTACTTCTGAGATACCCCTTTTATTGCTTGTATTATGATGTTATGAACCGTTGTAGAATATCGGTATTGGACCCGACCTTGTGATAGCTCGTCACTACTTTCAACCTAAGGTTAGGTTTGTTACTTACTGAGTACATAGGGTCGGTTGTACTTATACTACACTTCTTCACATTGCGTGCAGATGTTGGATGTTGAGGTTGCTATGTTCGATGGGAGCTGGATTGAAGATGTACCTGCATCCCGGTTTTGACCGCCCCTTGTTCGTGAAAGCTTTAGGTCTATAAAGATCTATTTATGTACTTTTCAAACAGACTACATACTTTTTTCATTTGCGCTTCATAAATTCTGTTCTTAGAAGCTCATGATTTGTACTACCAGTCCTCGGGGTAATGTATAAGATTCAGATAATTTATTTGCTTAATTTTCTTGTTAAATAATATTGGAAGTGGTTTGTTATTAGTTGGCTTACCTAGCGGGTTGGATCAGGTGCCATCAAGACTAGTGGATTTTTGGGTCGTGACAAGTTATTGGTGATAGATGATGCCAGAGTTTTCTGGAGGAGTGTCATTGCATTCTCCGTACTATGAGTATTTTTGAGATGAGTCGGGTTGCTTTTACTACGTTCCAGCTCAAGGGAGCGGCTAATCAGTAGTGGAGGGCGTATGAGTTGGGTAACCCCACCGAGGCAGCTTCACTTATATGGGTCCAATTTACGGAGATGTTCCTGAGAGAGTTTGTACCTCAGTCCCTTCGATATCCATGGAACGCAGAGTATGAGCAGCTGCGCCAGGGCACTATGTAAATATCAAAGTATGCTATTAGATTCAGTGATTTGGCCAGACATGCACATGCTTTGGTCGCTACAGTTAGAGAGCATGTCCGTAGATTCATTAAGAGACTCAGATATGATATTTGATTCAGCATGGCTCGGGAGTTAGAGTCAGATGTTTTGTTTCAGAGGTGGTAGGGATCGCTCACTGATTGAAGGGCATGTAGAACCAGGAGAGAGAGGACAGGCGGGGCCAGGAGAGAGATGGAAAGCAGGGTCAAGAGAGAGCGAACAGGGAGACAAGGAGGCTTTGCAGACCGGAGAGATCTACTGGTCCTTATCTTTTAGGCAGTGTATGACATGGTATAGGTCGTGTGGGTCAGCTAATTCAGTTTGCACTTCAGACTTTGCACGATGTTTCAGGTACGCATGGGTCTCAGAGTACCCGTACCGCACAGTTTCCAAGGCCACATCAGCAGAGAGGTTGCTTTGAGTGTGGAGATACCGGCCACATGGAGAGAAATTGTCCTAGACTCCGGACAGATGTGTCATAGCGGGGTATTCAAGCTCCTAAGAGGGGGAGGCCCGACCCGTTGATGTGTTTCATATAGTAGGCTTGAGGCTGATGTGCCAGATGATGTTATACATATATGCCCTATATTTGTTATAGAGGAGCACAATTCATATTTTGATTCGATTCTGCTTATCTGGACGAGTTCCCTTATTTGTTGCTCCACCTATGGGTGAGTGCATGACTTCTTAGTATTCTGTTTATGTGTTTGACCTGTTAGGAGACTCTATGAGTGGTAGCCGTGTATATCATTGTTTTTATTATTTATTGAGAGTTACCTGACTAGAACTGAATTTCTGTTGTTCATTACTGTAGGTTTTTGATGTGATTCCAAAGCAATTTTTGGCACGTTCGAGGATGAACGTTTGTTTAAGAAGGGGAGGATGTAACGACCCGTCCTGTCATTTTGAGAATATAAGTCCCGTTCGGTGGCAGAAGGTCTTGAGCAACTTTATGTTATGTGTATTGACTTGTGTGCGTGGTCAAGTTCAGTTACCGGATGATTCATAGTCAAATCGGAAGAAGGATTCTTGTTTTAGAAGCTTAAGCGGTAAGAGTTGACCGAAATTTGACTTTTGTGTAAATGGATCCGGAATGGGTTTTGGATGATTTCAACAGCTTCTTATGGTGATTATGGACTTAGGCGCGCGTTCGGATTTAGATTTGGAGGTTCGTAGTGTAATTTGAAGCATTTCGACGAAAGTTGGAAAAGTTGAAGTTTGGAAGGTTGAGAGGTTTGACCAAGAGTTGACTTTGGTGATATCGGGGTCAGAATGCGTAATCGAGAGTTCGAACAGCTCTGTTATGTTATTTTGTACTTTCCTACAAAATTTGACGTCATTCTGGTTGATTTGATAGCTTTCGACGTGAATTTTAGAAGTTGGAAGATTTGAAAGTTCATAAGTTCAATTCATGGTGCAATTCATAGTTTTGAAGTTGTTTGATGTGATTTGAGACCTCGAGCGGGCCCGTTTTAGGGTATGGAACTTGTTGGTACCCTTGAACGGGGGTCACGGGGGGCCCGACTATGTTTCAGACGAGTTTCTAATGGTTTTCATAGT
Source organism: Nicotiana undulata (assembly GCA_005239495.1). Classification (NCBI taxonomy): domain Eukaryota; kingdom Viridiplantae; phylum Streptophyta; class Magnoliopsida; order Solanales; family Solanaceae; genus Nicotiana; species Nicotiana undulata. The sequence continues at coordinate 3,711 of MDKH01004515.1, forward strand.
TTTGAACAAGTCTTGTTTTGGTGCCTCACACCTGCGACATCCTGGAGCGCAGGTGCGGTTCCGCTTCTGCGTGAGCCCGGTCATAGAGTTCTGAGAGCTCACTCGCTTCAGCGGAGGCTGGTACGTAGGTGCGAGGGCCTCTTGTGAGGTTTAGCGATTGCATCTGTTAAGAAGTTCTCTTCTGTGCTCCTTTTGATGCTTCTGCGAGGTCTCTGGTGCGACTGTATATCCGCAGATGCGAAACCTGACCTGGCTAGTTGAGTTCACAAATGGGAACATATTCTCGCAAATGTAGTAGCGTGGGTGCGCTTCCTTGTCCGCAAATGCGGAAGTCCTGGGCAGAGAGTTTATAATCGAGGGTTTTGCCATTTCCCTCATTTTTAGAGTTCTAGAGTTCGATTTTGAGCGATTCTTTGTGGGTTTTTCAAGCAAACCGATTGGGTAAGTGTTCTTCACCTAGAATTTATTTTATTCTATTATTTTATCTTTATTTTTATCATTAAATTAGTGTTTTTAGTTGAGGAAATGAGAATTTTTGAAGAAAACTTTCAAAATGGAAAATGATGATTTGAAGGACCAAAAGGTATCGGAATTTGATAATTTTAGTATGGTTGAAATCGTATCTAAATGGGTATTCGGGTTTTGTGAAATTTGTCGGGTTCCGAGGTGCGGGCCCAAGGGTCGACTTTTGGGTTGACTTTTAGATTTTTATAAAGATTGAGGCTTTATGATCCGTAATAGTTTCTTATGAGTTTTATTTATGCTTTGAAGTTATTTTGGTTAGATTTGATCCGTCCCGAGGTTATTTAACCTGAGAAGTTCATTTTTGAGTATCGATCTGTCTTTTTTAAGGTAAGTATCTCGCCTAACCTTGTGTGTGGGGAACTACCCCTTAGGAGTTGAGTCTTCTATGCTAACTGTATCTTGTGAAGTCCGTGTACGCGAGGTGACGAGTATGTGCTCGGGCTTATTTGTGGAATTATTGACTCATGATATCTTTGTTGTTGTTGAACAGTACTTTGTGGAACCATTGTTACATATTATTTACTCCCTTGTTGAATTGTTCTTATTATGACTAGTATTCTCTATTATGGTTATTCCTTGTGAACTAGTTCTACCGTTACTTTGTGATCGAAAGCTCTCGAGTTGATTTTACTTGTCGTACTCTTGTACTATTGTCATTGTTGATGTTTTACTTGTTGTTGTGATGCACGAGGTTTCTGGCATGCGGTTGTTATTGTGATGCACGAGGTTTCTATTGTGCGATTGTTAGTGTGATGCACGAGGTTTCTGCCATGCGGTTGTTAGTGTGATGCACGAGGTCTCTACCGTGCGGGTGTTATTGTGTTGTAAACGTTTTTCCGTTCTATTGTTACTATTGATATTTGCACATGCATTGTGACAAGGAGGGATACATATGTGGGTTGCGCATGTGGCGAGACAAGGTGAGAATATTATTATGCACGTGTCGTGAGACAAATCGGGTATTTACTTTATTATTGCACACGTGGCGAGACAAGGTGGGCTATCTCAGGGATTGATTTGTGATGACTTGTGATGGCCTGGTGGCATTATTGTTGTTCATATTTGTGTAGTGGTGCACTTACTTGTGTGAGTTTTATCTTATGGAAAATTGTGGGAAAATATTTTTACGTGTTGTCCATTTTCTCTATACTTACTAGCTTGCATGAACTATGTTAAAATACTTGCACATGTATACACGTAGTTAATCACTCTTATCGGTTAAGAGGATGGATCTTGATATTGTTGAGTATTGATACACACCCTCGTCTGGTTCTATTGGCATGTGAGTCATCCCTGCAGTTATTGGTTGTAGCGAAGGCACATGGTGCCAAGTGCTTAGGGTTCACAAATTGGAACCCGTGAATTATAATTATTTTGAGGTTCGATGCCTCGTGGTGATTATTGGATAAAACTTTATGTGAAAGCGCTTATTTTCATCTAGTTGATACATGTCCTTCTTTTAATTGTGTTCTCCAGGGAAAAACTATGCCCGGCTTACTCTACTGTGTTGTTACTGGTTGTGTTTCATTGCTTAATGTTGTTTTTATTTCTTATTGCAAGTACCATATTAGCGTTGTCATTATGCATAGCTTTATAAAGATATTGTAGTTCCGTTAGTCCTACACTTATACTTGTTCAGGTCATTTAGTCCAGGTGTCTTGACTGTTCTTCGTCACTACTCCACTGAGGTTAGTCTTGATACTTGCTAGGTACCGTTGTGGTGTACTCATACTACGCTTCTGCACATTTATTTGCAAATCCGAGTTTTACGGATTCAGTCGATCGTTAGCTAGTTGTTCAGATCTTGCGATGGAGACTCAAGGTAAACCTGATGCTGCGTTCGCAGGCTTCAGAGTCACTTTCTGATTTTGAATCTACATTGTTTGCCCTTATTTCAGAACAGTTGTATTTAGAGGTTTTTCTAGCAAACTCAGTATAGATTATGAGATGTACTATCAGTTTCGGGATTGTAAATTTTATAAAGATTTCTATTTCGAAATTGTCTTATGTTAGTTAAATATTGTTGTTATTTCAGTTAATGTTAGGCTTACCTAGTCCCTAAGACTAGGTGCCATCACGATACCCAATGGAGGAAAATTTGGGTAGTGACAAGATCTCGAGTATGCCTTCTTACACCGAGTCTATGCTCGAAGAAGCCTATGCGAAGAAGGATAAATCTAATGAAGGGGCTCATGGCGTAGATCCCCTTCGTTCCTTTTTTGACAACGTGGACTCCTCCGTCTTGGAAGACTTTTCCGGGATAGGCGAACTAGATGTGCCGAGAAAGGATCCGTCTTCAGAAGTCGAAGGGCTAAACTCGAGCCCAAAGTTAGTCAACCAGTTCCCCACCGTGAGTGTAGACCCCGACCGTAAGAGGACGATAATCATCACTGTCTCAGAGGATGCCCGCGTTCTTTTTTCTTTTGTGGGAGTAGCGAGCCACGTTCGATGCCTGATGACCGAAAAAGACCAGGCAAAAATGAATGAGGTGGACGTATCGTGCATGCTCAACGAGGCGTGGGAGGCACTCAATCAGGTAAGGCAACATTATGCTCTTAGTCTTTGATATTTCTCCTATCTTCTTTCTTTTACCATTTTGCAGGCCTCGGTACTCCATCACAAAAGCTTTCTTTGGCACCAGACTGTGGTTAACCAACTCGAGGTTGAGGTCAAGGAGCTTGCTGAGAAAAGAGACATGTATAAGCTTCTCAGCGAGCAACACGGAGGGGTCGTCAAGAACCTCCAGGCCGAGCTAGATGCGGATCAAAAGGAGCATGCCGATTTGGTGGAAAAGGTAAAGTTTTCGAAGTTAGGAATGAAGACTTAGCATGGCGACTAGTGACCAAACCTCACAGTTTCAGCAGAAGATTGACCGGATCGACCAACTCCGAGCTGAAATGAATAAGGTCTAAGCCATGGCCGATGTTTGGAAGAGTAAAATGGACCGGCTGGCTTCGGAGAAGGATACTGCCCAGGCACATCAGGCATCGGTGGAGGTTCAACTCCGAGTGGCGAAAAAGAAAGTTAATGCTCGGGCTTGACAAAATGAGGACCTTCAAGCTCAATTGGGTTCAGCCATTGGCGAATAGGATGCCCTTGGAAAGGATCTAGAAATGGGGAGGTCCACATTGGAAGCAACCTTGGTTAATGCTGAAAAGATGGTGGCCCCGTATAGGGCTGATGTGGAAGCAGCCGAGGCTCGCCTGAATACTACTACTGAGTACGTGATGTGGCTATCCTGGAGGGAGACCCTTGAGAAGATCCATGACCAAGGCTTCGACCTATCAGCTGAGCTCAAGGAGGCGAAAAGACTTGAGGTCGAGGCCAAGAAGCTAGCTGAACCCGATGATAAAGAAGACTCCAAGGGCTCCAGAGAACCCGAAGATGAACAAGGCCTTGCCGGCTTTGGTGACGTGTCGGGTCCTGGTGAAGATCAGGCGTAGATTCCTTAGGATTTTTTGTCTTTTGTTTTTGTTGAGGCTGTTTTCACTGGCCTTTGTAAAGACATTCCGGAATGTATATAAAGTTTTTCCCTTTTGGAAATTTTGAAGTCTATTATTATTAGCATCCTAATTGAAAATATTTCAAAAGACTTAGCACGAAATCAAACGTAGTAGTAAGTCATTTTTCGGAGGTCCAAACAAGACTCGTCCTCGATACAAGCTTTTTATGAAATTTATGGGGACTCGGAGTGACCTGAAGCTTTCCCCAAGATGTTTGTTTAAATATTTTTAGACTATATTTTTGCCGAGGGTAACCTTGAACAGGTTTGGAATTTTGTTGAAGGCCTTATAATTTGATTACAGGCTTCAGACGTCTTCGAAGTGTTTTTAGGGTGGTTGTAGCCTTTTAGGTTTGGGCACTGGCTTATAGGTTTTGTGCCTCCGGGTTTTGATAACCCGAGCCGTCCGAACTTATCGAGGACGCCAGTCCCCGAGTGGGGTTATCCCTTTGGGCTCGGACAGGGGTGTCTCTTAGGCTCAACAGTTCTCGGGGTAGGAATAGCCCTTGGGATCGATACTTTTAAGAAGCAAACAGTGTTTGTTAGCAAAGTAGAAGCTTTCTTTCATTTCTTTGAGTAACATACGAGATTGCATAAAAAACTCGTATTGTGGCCGGGGTGACCTAAGCGGACACGGTTCATTTGATCGTTTGGCCATTACAATGAGTCCTAACCATCGATCCTAGACTGTTCGAGCACATAGTTTCCTTCCTTACTAAATTCTTGACCCGAGGGTGATGGCCCCCGGTATTCGAGGTCGATCTTCAAGTGGAATCGGATATTGTTGATGCGACCATTGACTCTGATATAAAATCGATCTTCAACTATAAGTTAGCACGATTTATTGTTTCCTCATAAAAACCTTGCCGAAAAACTCATTTGGGGTAAAACCGGTTCAAGGGAAAAAGAGTGCAACGCGTGCTTTCAGGCCTAATCAGCTACATTCTCCTTTGGTTGTTGCCTGCAAGTGTTAGCCAAAATAAAACAAAATAAATAAAAGAAAAGGAATGATGGCGTACCTTAGTAGTAGTATCATTTTAAGTGGGTCACGTTCCACTTTTTTGGTAGATATATGCCATTTCCCGCTTCAAGTTTGTACGAACCTTTACCGGTAATACTGATGACTAGACAGGGACCTTCCCAATTCAGTCCTAGCTTTCTTTCGCTCGGGTTCCGGGTGTTCTGTGTTACTCCACATAATACCAAGTCCCCGATGTTGAAGTGTTGGAGGTTTGATCTTCGGTAATAATATCTTTCTATCTGCTATTTTTGGGCGGCCAACCAGACTAGAGCGGCCTCGCGCCTCGCATCCAATAGTTCTAGGCTCGTGTTCATGGCCTCACCGATTGATTATTCGGTTGCACATCGGAACTTGACGCTTGGTTCTCCCACCTCGACCGGTATTAATGCTTCGACACTGTACACCAACGAAAATAGGGTGGCCCCGATACTGGATTTTGAGGTCGTGCGATATGCCCACAAGACTTCGGCCAGGATTTCCTTTCACTTCCCTTTGGCATCAGTCAACCTTTGCTTAAGGGTTTGAAGGATTGTTTTGTTCCTTGACTCTGCTGCCAATGAACTACTTCTCGCTATCATATACTATTTCGGCCGGTATACCGAACCAGAATATTATGTGGTCCAAAATAAATTTGATGACTTCTTTTTCTCGGACCTTCTCGAACGCTTGAGCTTCAACCCATTAAAGAAATGGTCAGTCATAAATTGTATAAAATGAGCCTTACCGGGTGCCCATGGTAGGGGACCGACAATGTCCATTCCCCATTTCATGAACGACCATGGTGACAGGACTGGTTGTAGAAACTCTCGGGGTTTGTGGATCATTGGTGCGCGCCTCTGATAGCCATTGCATTTTCGCATGAACTCCTTCACATCTTTCTCCATATCGATCCAGTAATGGTCGGCTTTAATTATCTTACAAGTCAACAATTCTGCCCTCGAATTGTTCCCGCAGGTGCCTTCATGAACTTCCCTCAAAATATATTTGGTGTCTCCCGGTCCCAAACATATGGCGAGTGTGCCATCGAACGTTCTTATGAATAGTTTATTATCTTCAAACAGGCTAAACCTGGCCGCCTTCGTGCGTAGAGCTCTCGATTCTTTTGGATCCGAGAGCAACTTCCTAGTCTTCAGGTAATCTATATACTTGTTTATCCAGTCCTAGGTTAAAATTGTCGAGTTTATCTCGGCATGGACTTCTTCCACTACCAATTTCATGAGTTGTACGACCATCCCCGAGCTGAATTCATCATCATCAACAGATGACTCTAAGTTATCCAGAACATCGGCTTCACTATTTTTATCCCGAGGCACGTGCTGTAGTATCCATTCTTTGAATCGATGTAACATTACCTGTAGTTTATCTAAGTATCTTCACATTTGTTCCTCTTTCACTTCGAATGTTCCATTGACTTGATTTACCATGATGAGGGAATCATATTTGGCTTCGATCACTTCGACCCTCAGGCTTTTAGCCGATTCAAGACCTACAATCATAGCCTTTTATTCGGCCTCATTGTTAGTCAATTTCACAGTTTTAATAGCTTGCCTAACTACGTAACCCGAGGCGGTTTAAACACGATTTCAATTCCAGACCCCTTTGTGTTCAAGGCACCATTCGTAAAGAGGATCCATATTCTCGAGGAGGTCCCCGAGGTTAACAAAAATTCCTTTTCGACTTCGGGTATTAAGGCCGGCGTGAAGTCGGCCACGAAGTTTGCCAAAATTTGAGATTTGATGGCTGTTTGGGGTCGATATTCGATATCGTACTCGATAATTTCCACTGACCATTTGGCCAATCGTATCGAGATCTTGTGTTTGTGCATTATGTTCGTCAATGGGTAAGTAGTTACGGCACATATGGGATGGTATTGAAAATATGGCCTTAACTTCCTAGAGGCGCTTAGCAAAGCAAGCGCCAATTTCTCTAGGTGAGGATACCTTGTTTCGACCTCGCCTAGAGTCCTGCTAACATAATATATAGGAAATTACGTACCTTCTTCTTCCCGAACTAAGACTCCACTTACCTCTATCTCGGACACCGCTAAGTACAGGTACAACAACTCGTCTGCCTTCGGAGTATGAAACACTGGTGTACTCGAAAGGTACCGTTTGAGTTCTTCCAAAGCTTGCTGGCATTCCGGGGTCCATGAATAGTTATTCTTCTTCTGCAGCAATGAGAATAACCGATGGCTCTTATTAGAGCACCTTGATATGAATCGACCCATGGTTGCTATACACCCGATTAACCTATGAACGACCTTGACATTGTCCCTACGGTGATGTCTTCTATAGATTTGATTTTGTCGGGATTGATTTTGATTCCTCGGTTGGACACCATGAATCCAAGGAACTTCCCGGACCCCACCCCTAATACTTATTTCTCTAGGTTCAACTTCATATTGTATTTCTTCAGTATGTTGAAAATTTCCTACAAATGTTCCAGATGGCCCTCTACTCGCAGGGACTTAACCAACATGTCGTCAATGTAAACCTCCATTGATTTTCCTATTTTGATCTTCAAGCATCTAGTGTATTAGGCGTTGGTAAGTGGCACCGACGTTCTTTAGTCTAAACAGCATTACGTTATAACAATAGTTTCTGTATTTAGTGATGAAGGAAATTTTTTCCTGATCACCCGGTTCCATCCGAATTTGGTTGTACCCGGAATAGGCGTCGAGAAAGTTGAGTATCTCGTGGACAGTCGTCGCATAGATCATGTGATCGATGTTAGGCAAAGGAAAATAGTCTTTAAAGCATACCTTGTTCAAGTCTTTAGTCTACACACATTCTTAATTCATTTACCTTTTTAGGCACTACAACTAAGTTTGCTAACCAATCCGGGTACTTAACTTCCCTAATGGAACCTATTTTAAGGAGTTTGGATACCTCATCTTTGATGAATGCATGCTTGACTTCGAACTGAGGCCTCCTCTTTTGTTTAACTGGGTGGAAATTCGGTCCAAGCTCAGCTTGTGAGCGTTTATTTCTAGCGTGACCCCTGTCATATCAAGGTGGGACCAAGAGAAACACTCTATGTTATCTATAAGTAATTAAATGAGTTTCTTCCTCAGCTCGGGAGTTAGCATCGTGCCCAGGTATACCTTTCGATCGGGCACGTTCTCGATTAATCTGACTTGCTCTAGCTCCTCAACAGTTGACTTGGTGACAAAAGAATCATCAGGGGCTATGAACGACCTAGGGACTTCGTGATCATCATCCTCGCATGTCTCCTACTTTTCTAGTTCGGTCGGCGCCGATGTCGGTGATTGCTATTTGGTTTCTTACTTGGTAACCGAACTCAAGTTCTTTGATGTCGAGAGTGCGGATATCAGGATCACTTCATTGACTGCGAACAAATTTTTGCAGTTGGTTGTTCTCCGTCAACATTCTTGATCCCTCTTGGTGTGGGGACTTTCAACGCCTGATGTAGTGTCGAGGGTACTACCCTCATGTTGTGAATCCACGGCCTTCCGAATAGAGCATTGTATCTCATATCTCCTTCGATCATGTAGAACTTTATTTCCTGGATGGTTCTGGAGTTGTTTACTGGCACGATTATCTCCCCTTTAGTAGTCTCGCATGCCATGTTAAATTCGTTTAAAACTCGGACTGTAGACACTATTTGGTCTTGTAGACCCAGTTGTTCCACGACCTTCGATCTGATGATATTGGCCGAGCTACTTGGATCAATTAACACACGATTAACTTGAGGTTTATTTATGAGTAAAGATATTACCAGTGCATCATTATGTGGTTGTGCGATGCCTTCAGTGTCCTCGTCGTTGAAATATACAGTTCCCTCCGGTACATAATCCCGAGTCCGTTTTTCCCTTGTAATGGACACCTTAGTGCGCTTTAACATCGGCCCTTGGGGGACATCAATGATCATGTTAAGGACGTGCTGAGGTTCCTCTTGCTCAATCGTCTTGTTGGAGTCGTATTCCTGAAGTGATTTTTGGCTGGATCACTTAGAAATTCTTGGAGGTGTCCGTTATCGAATAACCAGGCTACTTCTTCTCTTAGTTATGCACTCTTCGGTTCTGTGGCCGTGAGTGCAATGATACTTACACATGAGGTTGGTTTCTTTTTGGGCAGGATCAGATTGCAGTGGTCGAGGCCACTTAGTATCTTTGATGCGTCCGATGGCTGATACGACATCGACAACATCGACGTTGAAGTTGTACTCCGATAACCTTGGTACCTCCTTAGACACGATGGGTCTGTCATAACCATTTTTGCTCATGATTCCCCGGTTATTATGACCTTGATCTCTCTTTCTTCCACTCCTCGCAGGGTTGTGTCCGGACCCATTACCCCTTCGATCACTATTGTATGGCTAATACCGATCTCTGTCAGATCATTATTCATGATTGACGTCTCATTTGGATCTGTCACTAGTTCTGACAGGATAAACGGATCTAGCAGGGGCCCCGAGCTGATCGTCTTCGACCCAAATTTTTGATTAGTACCTTCTATGGATGTCGGTCAATTTACTGTCGGGTATTCTGTCAAATTTTGTTCCAATTACTGCGAAGACAATGAGCTTTGGGGATTGAGTCTTTGGGTGAATGCCTGAATGGCCCAATCGTCCACGATCGGAGGCCGATCCATCCGTTCTATTTGAAACCTCGACATGAATTACCTGAGCATCTCGTTATCTCTTTGTTTTACTTTGAAAAAGTATGACTTCCTAGTCTCGACCTTAGTGGCCACGGCATGCGCTTTTACAAAGGCATATGCGAACATAGCAAACAAGTCAATATAATTAGGGGTAAGTTGTGATACCATATCATAACTCCTTTCTAAAATGGTCTCTTCGAACTTTTTCAGCAGAACGAATTCGATTTCGTCATCGTCCAAGTTGTTCCCCTTGATGGCGTACGTGTAGGAGGTCACATGTTCATTTGGATTAGTTTTTCCATTATACTTCGGAATTTAGGGCATACGAAACTTCTTTGGGATCGGCTTCGGAGCTGCGCTCGGAGGGGAAAGGCTTTTGGACAAATTTCTTGAAATCCAGCCCCTTCAGTATCGGTGGTGCTCTTGGGATTTGATCGACCCTGGAGTTATAGGACTCCATTTTTTTGTCGCTGGCTTCGATCTTCTTTTCTTCCGATTCCACCTATTTTGTTAGTTCCTCAATCATCTTTAATATCTTGGAGTTGGTCCCGGGTTCTTCTTCACCCGACCTTTCTGTGGCCAGTTCATTTCTACGGGCGTTTTCCCGGGATGGTTCGGGCTGAACTATGCTGGGGGCGCGACTTTGGTTCTGCAACTGGGCTATTGCTGCCTGTTGAGCCTATAACATTTCGAAGATCACCCGCAAGTTGATCCCATTACCTTCGTCGTCGTGTGTACTCCGAGCTATCGACTGGGCTCCCTCGCGAATGCTATTTTCAGGGTCAATAGGCAAGTTTTCTTCGATAGCCACGTGTGAGTTAGCATCGATCGTATATGCTACTGTGACTCCGTTGGGGTCAAGAGGGGGCACCTCTTTGCTGGGCACCATGTTGTTGTTCTCGCCATGGTGGCCGGACTCAGTATCAACGTTCAAATGGGCAGATTGGGAGTTTGACATTTTTAATTTGACCTGAAATTAAAAGCTTAAAGATTAAGTGTAAAACAGAGTGCGTTATGGAAATCTATATCAAATTGCCACTATTATCCTTAGCCCGACGGTGGTGTCAAACTGTTAACTCTCAAAAAGGGTTAACAATTAAAATTATATGTGGTTTTAAGGATATGCGAATTAATATAATACAAACGATAAATGGAGTTAGATTAAACAGATAAAAGATATAATAAATTATCAGACCAATAAGGAGAGTGATCCCGAACTTAGTAATGTCTTAATGAAATGCCTACCTTCGTTCCCGGGCTCACACTAATGAAGAACTAATGAACAAAAGTGAGAACTTTGAATAACAGAGAAAATAAGAGTATATTGCCTTGATATGTGTGTTACAATGTGTCCCTATGAATAATAATCTTTCCCTTTTATATAGTAGGGAGTTTTACCCGAATTACAATTCTAAAAAAGGCAAAAATCTTCTGTTTCGCCGATCACTGATATGAGCCGTGATTCGCGCCGTGATATCCGGTTAGGCACTGACATCGCAATCCTTTCTTAGTCGTGCGTAGCTACTTGGTAACGTTCTCCGAAGTCTTCAATCATGAGATTAGACCTCGAGGATATGGCCCCGATAACCCCGAGGGCAGGCGCCTTGCCCGAGCCGTAATACGAGAGGTTCTTCGTTTTGACTTAGATACAATACAATGATGTTTCGGCTACGATTGGCTGACTGGGAAGTCATGCAGCGACTCGGTTTTACCCGTATACAACATGTACTCTATATTGATGAGTGTGTATTTTTTTAAGAATTACAGAAATAATACGAAACAATATATTTAAATTATAAAATAAAAATGTAAGTTCTTAAAATTGATGAACATTGATCTAGTTTAGCCCGTTCAATAAGACGAATGATATCTTGCTAACGCGGAAGAATGTTCAATTTTTGTTAAAATTGGACCTCTTTTTGTTTAATCAAAATTCTATCTTTTTCAATTAGTTGTGGAAAAGGTGGTTATTATAATTAAGCACCAAAACTGAGTCTAATAATCGTATAAAATTATAAAATATAAACGTCTATCCTTTGTATTCTACATATTGAAATTTGATTCGCGTGAAGATTAATTATCAAAGTTGAAAATAGTTGGATCATTTTTTTATTGACCATAAGAGGAAAAGAAACATAATTCTCCACAAATTAAATTATATTAATTAGTTTATATCCCAAACACGTCACCCCACGCCCACCCCATTTGACATGAATACAGAAGTCTATCCACAACATTTGCATGCAACATTGAAGTTATAATATTATTTATTTATTTTCGTATAGTCATGATTGGACTTGGGATTTGGTGGAATCATGTGGGAACATATTATATTAGTTTGGATGTTATAACCAAAAAATGGAGAAATATTTTAGTGCATTATTAATTCTAAGAACCTCAGGGATTCTTAGATCTCATATGCAACTATATAAGCAAATGTTTGATTTTTCATTCTTCTTTTTTTCAAACGTTCAGTATTTGCATTGAGATTTTGATTAATCTGAATTCGCTTTACATACAGAGGCGGACACACACTATAGAGTGAGGAGTCACTGACCACCCAAAAATTTCGGTAAAAACTCCATGTATACTTGTAAATGTTTTCAAGCAATAGTCATATATTAGCATAGCCGCTCGTACTAATCTTTATGAACGGTGATAACTTTATATATTCACTGCCATAGTTCCTGTGACCGCCAAATCATAGGCCCGTCTCCGACTGCAAAAGGTTTATTAAAAGGACAAGCGCTCTCGATCAAGATTTTTTTTCTCATTATTAGTATTCGAACACCATCTCTAATTAAGGAGTGAAGGATCGTAATATTTGTTACAACTCTGGATGGTGCATATATTAATGACATTATATTTACTTTGTAGCCATAGAATCGAATATTTATATTTCCTCCTGCATTGGCAGAAAAATAAAGAAATACTTAAAATGTTTTAATTAATTCCAAGAAAGTCCAAGAAATTGGAATCTTGGAAACCACAAAGAAAGTTCTGATTCACGTGTTAAGATGCTACATGGCTCCACACCTGGTTTTTCTTGGAAAATATTGAAAGACATTTTGAATAACAAAGAAATGAAGACCTTGATATAAAATATGATCCCACTTTTGACTAAAATAAGAACATAGTAATACGATCATCTCCTACACAGGAAAAATAATGCTAATTTTAATTTTGAAAACCAACATCCCAAGTGATCTAAAGATCATATATATAAATCGTAATCATTTAATTATCTTAAGGATTAATATAGTCCTGCTATAAACCTCTATGTTATTATTTTCTTATAATGGTGATGTTCAAACTAGTTTTTACGTATCTCGACTATTTCTCTGAGTTACTTGCTAGTTTTCACTATTATCGTATACCGAGTAATTCTGTCAACCAAAGTACGTAAGTCTCTGAGTAAATTGATCAAACATTTATCAAAGAATTTGAGAAATATTCAATCTCTAGTCAACAACTCTATCAACAAGTACTTAAAAGCACAATCAATTAATCTAGTAGATTTGGTGAGATAACAATTAGAAATCTGGTTTCGAAAAGATTCAATGTCTTGAGCTTGCTGTACTAAAAGGTAGTGCCTAATAAATTTAAAAGTTTTATTTGTATGTTCAAATTACGGTAAAAGTTATCGTCAAGTGACCAGGAGATTACGGGTACGAGTTTAATGTGGTCTTTTTTTTCTCACGAACCCATGCATAACGCACCAGGTTGATTATTTTTTGTTTATATATGCTACGCAAATATTTAATGGAGAGTCTTGGAGCAACGGTCAAGTTGTCTTTGTACACTACCAGAAAATGAGCCTATTGCAACAGTTTGTTCGTAACGGGTTTGAGCCGTGGAATCAGCTGCCGATACTTACATTAGGGTATTTTGCTTACATCACACCCATTTGGGATGCGACCCTTCTTCGGACAATGCGTGAATACGAGATACTTTATGCACCGGACTGCTAAGCAAACGTTTCACTAGAACGCCTGCTATATATATATATATATACATAACAAAAAATATTGGAACACATGCACTGACCTCACGAGTGATGGTAGCAAACGAAGCAAGTCGCTTTTTTGGATGGTTTATTTCTATTTTTAGTCAGCAGGTGGGATATATTTAGTAGTCGGAGACAGGATTTTCGCTAAGGGTGTTCAAATAAAAAAAGTTAAAAAAGATTGTACACTATGGGAATTGAACTAATGACCTTACAAAGGTTTTGAACCCCTTAACCACTAAGCTATGCTTTTAGGTTCCGTTAAGGGAATTCAAAACATAATATTTGTAGGTAAGAAACAGATTTTACCTTATATATAGTGTAATTTTTCGACAAAGTAGATTCGGGTGAACCCTCTTCCGCCTCCTAAATCCGCCCCTGTTTCCCTATACGAACTTTTATTTGTGAATCTGTTCTTGGAGTATAACATTTGATGATGGAGATATTGTTTCTTTTTTGCCTCATTCCACCACTTAAAGCTTTTGAATGATGAAAAATCTGTTGTAAGTTTGCTTTTGCAAACTCATTAAAGCTGATCATTGTATTAGAATTATTAGCCAACTTGCTTGTTAACACTCAGCATTCATGCAGCTCACAAAAGTCCGAGTTAAGTTGTAGTAGTTGAAGCATCTTGTTGTCTCACACATTTTTTTTATATAGCAATATTGTCCGACCAGCTTGTGCACACCTCGACTAATTTCATTGAATACTTACTGTTAAAGGCAGGCCCAGGATTTAAAGGTGGCAGGACACTATTGTCAAATAAAAATTTGGAATCCAACCGGGATATCGCTCTAAAAGTCAAGTTATGCCCTCAAATCGACCAATATTGGCAACTACCTAAGATTGATCTTTGGGTTCTAATCAAAATGTATACCAATTATTTAAGGTATATACACATCTATACATACATTTTTTTCAAAGTTACGGGGGCCGATAACCCCCTTATCCAAAGGATCGGTTTGCCTCTACTTGCTACCTCCCATCCAACACAGATATATTTCGTCTATCTAATTGATAGATCTATACTAGCTTGCTCTTTAATTTAACAGAAGTAATTCCTTTAAGCAGGGAAAAATGTTCTAAAATCCTTTTAGTAAAATACATGCGTTCTACCTTAGATTGTAGGTGTATTATTACTTTTAGTCCGTACCAGAAACTATTTACGTTTGGTGGGCGAAAAGTTTAATATTTGTATAATTTTTGTATATAACATACAAAATGTATATATACAAAAATATATTTTTTCCGGTCATTATTTTAAGAGCGACTATACAATATCATATTCCCTTAATTGTATAATTAACAAAAAGAATACCTTGATTTTATAAGGATTTTCAAAGGGTTTGTAATGGTGTAACGTTATTTCACTTATTGCCTAAGTTTCGAGTTAGATGCTCATATCATTTCAATGACAAATGAAGTCGTCTTTGTTAGGGAGCGTTTTATCCTTAATGTGGACTTTCTGGCGCGAATCCGAATTAGTCGGACCCCAATATGAGTACCGAATACAGGGTGAGAAAAAAAAACAGTAGTAAATAGTGGCAAAAAAGGTAAATATTAGAATCCTTCAAATTACACGTGTAAAGTTTTATTTTTTTTTACTCTTCTGATAAATATATAAATAAGCCTAACAAAAGCATGTATGGATTTTTCAGCGTTGGGCTCGAGTATTGGGCTTCTTCAGCAGGCTAAAGATAAGGGCGAAGTGCACTAGTAGCCACTTTTAAGCATGCAGTTAAAATATATGAATTCACCCAAATAACAGCTCACTCAACCACTTAAACTAAAAATATCCAGCAAAGATATAATATATACATAATGTATGTACTATATGTGTATAATTATATATAATCAATGTATAATTTATGTTTATGACTAGAAAAAGAAAATAATTAATATGTCCGACTATTTATGTAAAGATCCCAAATATATTCACAATTTATAATGTATTTACAGATTAGCCAATTCACTCATACATCAAGACTTAGCATCCTGAATTTTTGTATCCTAAATTTTTGAGCTGCTAATTTAGAATTCAGGACTTAGTGTCCTAAATTTTTTAATTGTTAATTTCTTGTCTCAATTTTCGAACTTTAGGAACTTTAAAGTTTAAACTTCAAGACGTTGTGTCCTAAAGTTTGACCGAATTGATTAATCTTTAAATATATTGTAAATTATATTTAAAAATATTAAACAACATGCTAAAAAGTGACTACCTTGTATCATTTCCACATAGATTTTATTAGGCTTGGACTGACTTTAAGCTCAGAACCACTTAATTAAGGGTAGATGCACAGATATATATAGACGGAGGGGAAGATATAAATGACACTACGTAGCCACTCTAAAGAGCGTCTATTTAAAGAATTAACCAATGCGTCTTGGATTTCAGCTCTTCGGTTCAATTTTTCAGGACAAAAATGTCCTAAGTTATCCTGAAGATTTTTAGTTTAAAGTTTTAGGACAATAAAAACTGGCTAATCCCTAAATAACATCCTTGAGAATGACTATCTGTGCACTCAGGGGCGGAGAGAGGGTGTTATCTACGGGTTCGGATGAACCCAGTAACTTTTTGCTTAGACCTTGTAGTTGTACTAGAAAATCTATTAAATATGTATAAACACTTAATTGCGAACCCAGTAACTAACGAGCTATGGGTTCAGTTGTAACTTCAGAACCCATAAACTTTAAATTTTGACTCCGCCTTATCACTTTCCCTAAGGGGAATAGAGGGAGAGAATAAAGGACTGAGAACATTTACATATCTTATTATTGAAGTTTTGGAGCCTCAAGCAGTAAGAATACAAAGAAAAATAACATAGCATACCTACAAAGGCTAGGATACTCTTGGATATTATGACTATGTAACTAAAAATAGTAGTTAATTTCCCAGTACACTGACATACACATAAGACAGAGAAACTCAAAATCTTGGTGCCCATCTTCAAATCTAAATTTGATGATTCTAGCTAACATATATCAGAAAACTAGACACCAGAATTTCCATCTCTCATTGCTTGTAGAGGATTGAAACGTTTGTGGCGTCGGTAGATTTTAACGATTTTTGCATTTCTCTATGGCTCTTGGAGCTGCAAGAAATGAACATACTGCATGTTACATGTCATGTCATATGATATAAGATTCATTCCTTCTTTGTTTCGTTTGGAACAACTTAGTCTATGTTGCGGGGACTCTCCAAAATGCTGCCGCACCTGTGTCGGATCCTCCAAAAATACACTAATTTTGGAGGATCTGACACGACTGGCGACATCTTCAGAGAGTCAGAGCAACATAGATCTTAGTTGAAAAGTAGTCGATGTACTCGACAAACTCACGTGCGTTTTTTAAGAGATATTCTAATGTGAGCAAAATGTGAATTACCTAGACCATTTGCATCTGAACTTTTCGTGATCCTCAGCTTCTTGCAAGACTCTGTGAACATCCTACAAACACCAAAAATGACAAACAAGAATTACATAGTAAAAACTGGTTATAGGTCAACGACACGGGCTAGTCTAGTAATCCAGATTATGGAAGAGGAACCAGAATTATTCAGAATGCTAACGATCTAGTAGTTCAAATACAAAAGCATCCCAATATACCTGGTGTAATCCCACAGACGGGGTTTGGGGAGGGTAGTGAGTAACTGAGCATGCAGTCTTAACCTTACCTAGTGTATGTAAACAGGCTGTTTCCGACAGACCTTCGACTCAAATAACAAATGTGACCTAAATGACCAAAAATAAATGTGGACATCGAACTTGCATAATTACAATCTTATTAGCAGTGTCTATTACTAAGTCACAACCTATCCATTGGAGTAGATATCCGGCAAGCTGATAAATGATAGGGTAAACGATAGGCTAACTCTGATAAAAAAATTATGAAGTTTGAGAGAAGACATGAATTTAGCAGGGACAGGGGTTTACACTAATCGTCTATCTTCAAGACAAGTTCGAAATCAGATTAATGAATTAGAGCTCCAATTAAACTAACCTGTTCATGAGCTTTAAGAAAGTTTTCAGGAAATTGTTAGAATTCAAGATCAGATGTAAGACTTACTCCCATGGGACATCACCGACAAGCATCCAATCACCATCCTTGTCTTCGTAAGTAAGAACGTATTCAGATCCGTGTAGAAGATCCACCAATTTGCTTTCGTTTAGTCCATCACTGCTGGAAACGATTTGAGTTCCACATTGACCTAAATATATTATAGGTAAAGCTCAAAAATTAGATGCTTGGATTTCCTCTTAATGCAGAGGAAAAAATGTCGAACAGAAGATATCAGTACGAGCTTTTTAAGGTCAGTTCAGTGACAGCATATAACTATTACTCCCCTTTAGGAGATGGCAAAATTCACTACAAGGAACTATCTGGAAGTACAGAACTGAAATTATCTCACAAAGCGCTCGCCGTCACAGGTAAAAGTCATAAACAAAACAATACCAATAATTAACATGTAAACATTACCATCTTTGAAGCAACTGAACATTTTCTCCAATGCCGAAGAAAGATCATTATAGCTGTTGTAGATTGTAAGATCAACCTTCCTCAGGTAAGGGGCGCCATCCATACTAACTTTGACATAACGACAACCTGCTAATACTTTACCATTTGCATCTTCCTCGGTCTCTCGAGGATTATTACTAACCATATTCTTCCTAAAAGATCGAATTGGCGGCCATCCTACTACTTGTGCCCTGACCAGATAATAAAAGAAGCTTCAACTTAATTGTTGTACTAATTGTCTTGATTCATAAACTTGAGTCAGAATTGAAAGCTAAATGCAAAAGTAGAGCAAAGATTAAGCCCCGGCAGAGGGAGGGGAATTACAAGTCAACCACACACAGAGAAAAGCGATAACAGTATAACCAATTTATCAGAGATTCAATTAAAGCCGTGACTACTATAAACCACAGGATTACAACAACTATGCCTCAAATCCAAGCGAATTGGGTTCCACTATACGAATCTTCACTAACCACGTCGCTCCAGTTCAAGCTCATCTAAGACCAATTTTATACCAAAAATAAATTACAAAAGTAAAAAAATACTAGAGGGTTACCGTAGGCTGCCAACTATAAACCACACGATTACAACAACAACTATGCCTCAAATCCAAGCGAGTGGGGGTCCACTATAGGAATCTTCACTAACCATGTCGCTCCCAGTTCAAGCTCATCTAAGACCAATATTATACCAAAAATAAATTAAAAAAGTAAAAACTACGGTAGGCTGTCAACTAGTATTAAACCAGTCATAAATTTATGATGAGCCATCACGCAGCCCGGTGCACTAAGCTATCGCTATGTATGGGGTCCGTATACGGTCCGGACCACATTGAGTTTGATATATGCAGCATCCCTTGCATTTCTACAAGAGACTGTTTCCGCGGGTTCATAGTCACAATTCCGCGGGTTCATTGGGGAATCTATTCTAGACCCGCCTGCCGGCCCTAAATCTATCTTACTCTTCCTTGGTCTCTTCCACGGATCGGTGGATATGAAATAGAATGAATTCAAGGACAAAGTAGCCGGTATACTGTGATCCAGATCCAGGAAGGTCCAGACATGAATCGGAAAGAGTCACTTTCCTCGTAGGAGAAAGGGTGCGACTTGAACCCGTGACCTCATGGTCACAGGGCGACAACTTTTATCGTTGCGCCAACGCTCACTTTCTATGATAAATCCTCACAATACAAAAAAAATCATAGGATTCTCCAACAATAACATTTTGATGATGAAAGGTTGTGCAAGTAAAACAAAAGAAAATTTTGGACACAATTCTCAAAACTATACTTTAATGGATCAACCAAAAACAGTTTCTACACTAAAGATAATGAAAAAATACATGTAGTCTAAGGAAGAAAGACACAGAAAACACTAATCATACTATGCTACACAATTATAAGGTAAGGTAAAAAAAAGATTACTTTGCAGCTGGAGCAACCCCATGTACATTATTACTAGAACTCATAGCCTTTTTCTCTTGAACTGATTTTGAACCAAGAATCTTGGTTCCAACTTTGACACCTTTAGGAGAGTTAATAAAGCCACAATCTTTACCCAAATTAACCTCAGAACCAAAACCCCATGTCTCAGAATTCCCATTTATAGTGTCACAAAACCCCCTTTTAGCTCCAGAAGGAAAAAAATCCAAATCTTTAACCCCATTGCTGTTGTCCCTCTTTGATGACTCAAAACCAGGTAAGCCTAGCCTTAGTTCAGTGGCTTTAAAGTTCAAGTCTTTACTTTTATTTTCACTTTCCATTGAAGAAACATGGTTCTCTATTGGTATTGACATAAAATTGCAAGAAATGTTGGCAGTTAGTGAAGTGCAGAGGTGGTGAATTATGAGAGTGTTCTTGAGTTATTGATTGTAGAGGGAAAAAAAAGGAGAGGGGGTTGTTTGGCTTTTTCACTTGCACAAAAAAACAAAAACAGTTTCTGTTCACTGTAACAGAAAGAGATAGAACTGGAGAGGAATAATGGAATTACAATTGTTGCAAGAAAAGCCGTGAAAAGAGGGACAAAACTTTACACAGTTAAAAAGTGCTTTCTTTAAACCTTTTTTAGAATGAAAAGGACAATTTTAGCTTTCGACCGTGGTTATATATGGTTTCATAATGTGCGTATATTATTTTATGATATAATAGATTAAAAATATAAAGAATAAATTTATAATGTTACATAAAAATAAAATACGAGTTAGAATTATTATATAAAAAATTAAGATAGTTTGAATTATTTTATAAAAAGTAAGATAAATGATAAAATAGGATTATTAAATAATAAGGAGGAGCAAGATAAGAGAGAGAAAACAAGATAAAGACGAGATTACACTAAATCGATCGTTCCAAAAAGTGGAATACTTTTTGTTACGTAAGATAAATTTAACGATACGATATAATTAAATTTAAGTAACAATTAAAACAAATATTATATTTAAAGTAATATTATGATATAATAGAATATGTAACAATCATCTAAACAGGTTGTTGGTGTAGGGTAAAACCATATTGGGTCTGTAACAACCTTTTCCTGTATTTTTTATAGTAAAACATTATTTTTACGATTTAAATTCATGACTTTATGATCATATAGTAACAATAATTGCTATTGCTCAAAGAATTCCCTCTGAATTTATTATCCTGACAATAATTATTTATGTTAATTAAATCTAAATTATTAATATCAAAATATGACACTTGTCATTCATCCTTTAAAAATAGGAAAAAAAGAAAGAAAAGGAAAGTAGTCGGATCCGAAAAATAGAAAGCAAAAGATCATAAACATAATTAAAACCCAAAAAAAATCCCTGTGATCTAAAACAAAGTTCTGAAATAATACAATTTTCTTATGACATAAAGAGAATAAGTTTGGTTCATTTTAGTAAACAAAATTTATTTTTAAAAAGTTATTTAGAAACTTTTTTTGAAATATATTATTTGAGTGTTTATTAAGTAAAAAAAGTTAAAAGGGCAAAAATGATAGTTTAGACACTCATTATTATTACTGAGATAAAATTGATAACCTTGCTTACTTACATTTGATAAATGATTGCAGATCCGCTCTCCGCCAGATAGGTAATCCTACAATCAAGCATACATATAGGGAGCAAAACAGGTACGTTTTTGAGACAACAACAAATGTCATCACCAACATATACTATGAGGCGCACCCTTTTGTCATGGATCTACTGCATGCAGACGCGCATGGCCCAAACCTACTTACATGTATCTCCACGACTCCAATAGAAATTGTGCTATATCAAGTATTGTTGTAACCCCAGCAATGTCGCATCTTTTTTGTCTTTACCACCCACCTTAGACCCACCTAGGCATACACCAAACCTCATGTACAATGTTCCAGTAGAACCACCTTGAAATAGCTTCCTTGTATTATGTATTGTCTTTTAATTAAGATATAATCTTTTATTACCAAAAAAACATTTTTTTTATGAGCTACACAAGATCATGAAAGAAAAAATAATATGAAATTGATCGAGAATTTATTTTTCTTTTTATTTTATTGAATAATGGACCATTTATTGTGTCCGAAAAATAAATGTCCCTCTCATCAGCAACGCACTTTTATTTATCTAAAGACGCTCTCTTTAGTTCTCTATCCATCCCTCTCTTAGAAAAAAATATTAATTAACTACTCCTTCGTTCTAATTTACGTGAACCTGTTTGACTGGGCACGGAGTTTGAGAGAAAAATAAAGACTTTTGGAATTTGTGGTCATAAACAAATGAAAAAGGGACCCAGAGTATTTGTGTGGTTATAAAATCTTCTCAGTAAAGGTAAAATTATAAGTTTAAGCCAAATTATTTTTAAATTTAAAAAGGAGTCATTTCTTTTTGAACGGACCAAAAAAGAAATAGGTTCACATAAATTAAAACAAAGAGAATAATTAATAGAGGAAAACTGAATATACCTAAAATACAGGGTCTGGTTTTAGGGAGACAAGACGACGTTATGTCTGTTAATTCAGAGAAAAAATACAAGATTTTAGGAACTCAAGAACGCAATTAAAATTTCATTAATTAATTAGTTAGTGGATTTGTGTACTTGCACTTGATATTATAATATCTCTGGATTGATTGAATTTACATAAGAACAAATTTCATGGATATTTGCCAATTGAGTAAGAGAAGGTGAAGTGTGAGGACTGTGCGGGCTAGGATTTGAAGATTATGATGCGAAATTCTAGCTTTTTTAAGTTATTAAATTTTAAATTAATAATTTGTATATTTTTAATAAATATCATAAGATAAATGTAGAGTTGTTCAGTAGAACCGTACGCGAAGGGTGGGCTAACTCCGCCCCTAGATATATGGGAACCATATTTTTTGTTTTCTCTCCGGTATTTAATATTTGCATTGAGATCCCGACAAAAAAAAATTCATATGGCGTCCATTAAAGAAAAAAAATATTCTCTATCAGAATTTTTTTAAATTAAATTCTTCCTCTTATCACAACCCTTGTTAGATAGGTACTTACTAGTACCTTCGGATACAATACAATTGATACTCTTTTTGAGCTAGATAAGTACTTGTGGTCACGTCGAAAAACTATTAAGTAAAATATGCAAAAGGAAAGGTTAAGGTGCATTTGTCACATTGGTACACAAACTTATGTTAGTGATGCATCCATAACCTTGGAAATTGACAATTCATGTTGTTTCTATCACACTCTTCAAATCTTCAAAATGTTTGGTGTGAATCCATTATATTAGTACCTTTGAAGAATTATACTTCACTAATTAGGTGAAGAAATGTTTTATTTTTTAATTTTGATTAGACTTGTTTATCCGTAAAACGGTACAATTAAATTTATACGTGATTTATAAACAAGTGAATTAGTTTGATCTAAAAATAACAGATGAATTAGACAAAAATCTAAGACTTAGCCTTAAAATTGAAATAAATAACAGATATTTTGGTTCCGGGCACAGAGCTACCGGGAGCAATATGAACAGTGCAAATAAGCAAGAAAGTAAAATGTTATTTGAGCTTGTGATAAAGTATTATATATGCGTGTTAGAGAATTCGTGTCCTTACAATGATGATAGAGCTCATTATTTATAATTATACCTAGGGAACAAGGTCCTTTTTAATAACAATTATGAGCAGAGATGGCAGTAGGACAGGGCTGGGCGGTTCTAGTGCGAGTTCAACCTTAACCCACAAAGATTTCAATCCGCCAACATAGCAAAATTTTATGTTTTCCCGCCTCGCCTATACCCGCCCCGCCCCACCTCGGCCCACATTACAAATCATCTTTTTCATTCTTATTTTTTTTTAACAAGTGATAAATCTTTTCTAACCTGAATATTATTCGGCCAACACGACTTTTATATTAGTTTTAGCTTTAGATATTATTTTAATTTTAGCTTTAGACATTCTAATTACTATACTCACGTTTTTCCTTCTCTAATATTTATTTTTCTACTTCGACTCACCAACTGAAACTCTTTGTATATAGGAAAAATATGCTTAGGAGAGACCTTTATATGTTGTTGCTATTTTTTTTTTTCACTGAGATAATTTTAACTTTGGTGCTCCAAAATTTATGATCTTATAATTTAATTAGGGGAAATTGAAGGCTTCAAAATCTAAAAAGGTTTTCAAAATAGTAAGAACACTCAGCAAAAAAAACATTCTTGAGGTGCTAGTAACATATTTATTTTTTTGGGTTAAGAAACACATAATTTTAAATGTAAAAACTTTAACCTATTTTTCAATTAAAGATATAAATTGCAAGCACATAGTACATGTAAAAAATACAGATAATTGAAGGATATTGCGGGAAAGGAATCAAGATAGTAGATTGAAAACAATATATGTAAAAGTAATTTACTAGGATCCTAGAATATATAATCATCAAAGAAGAGAATATCGCAAGCAGTTGAACTTTGTCAATTTTAACCACATAAAACTTGGCTTAAACCCGTATGGACCCGCAATCCGCCCTGCATCAACTTTTAAAATAATAATTTTAACCCGTCCCACACCCGCTTTCGCGTTGCATAAATTCAAACCCGCACCGCTTCGTACCCACACCGCCCCATTGCCATCCCTAGTTAGAAGAATGTGTAACAACACGCAGTGAATACCATAATTTCTGTAACGGTTGATGCACTTAATGTTTTAGAATATTCTTCATTAAATGCTACCAGATTGAGGCATTTATTTTGTCTTTATGAGTATCATTCTCCCTGATGACAAGCGGGATCATTGACCTCGGGTTTGGCTATCTTTTGTCTTCGGTTACACGTGTTGCCTTCTCACTCGATCATTAAATATGAATATACTTTATCCCATACAGATAGTCCCCCTGCTTTTCAGTGGCATAATTTTATCATCGAGAAGTTGATAGAGATACTTTTCTTGGCGGGAAATTCTCTGACACCCTCTAAAAAGTTTCTGACGGTTGATTAGACGTACATCTCTCCGCATTTAATGCCTCGAACACGCGTCATCACATGATTCAACATCACTTTTGCCGGTTATCGAGGTAATTATGACCACGATTTTAGCCGCCTATTCCTTTACTTATACACATCAAACTTCTTCATTTACAATTCATAATTCTTCAAACTTCCTCCAACTCTCTTTACTCAACTTGTATTTAGTCTTCAAGCTTTCATTAACCTCCTTCCTCAGAGAAAGCTTTCCTCATTTTCTAATAAATGGCCTCTTCTTCAGAAACCCAAGTCTTCGAAGAACAAAGGTAAATCTGATGATGCTGCTCCTCTTACGGTGAGCACCATCCAAAATAGTCTTGTCACGACTAAAGACTTCGAAAAGAAGTATCCTTCTGCTCACCTTCGTACATGGTCCGTTAACGTATACCCTTCTTCCTTCTGTCCTTCTTGTATTCATGTTGTGAAGGAAGACTGTCATTGCTAGGATCTAGACATTATGCTCATGATCTAGCGGAGCGGGTAACCTTACCCAAGAAGGGTTTTACGTATTTTATATGTATCCCTTCACTTTGGGTTCATTCTCTTTGAGTGAAGAGCTTGACTCCGTCATCGTGGAGTTCTGCATTTGTTACCAGGTATTCCTGGCACAAGTAAGTCCTTATGTGTGAAGGACAATCGCTTGTCTTCGACGTTTGTGCTAGCAGATGGGAGAGGAGCTAACCCTAACTCGATTGATGAACCTTTATTCCCCCTAGATTTTTCGCGGGGGAATGATAAATTTCAGTAAGTGTGGGCCCCATGCTTTGCTATCAAGCATGGATTATGACTATGACCGTGGGTGGATGGAACGGTTCATTGCAATTTTCACCAGTGACATCATTCCGTCCACGACATCATCCTTTCCAGAATTGTGGAACCGCACTCGTAAGTTCTCCGGTTGTCTTTCTTTCTGTTAAAGATCGTCCCATATTGTTATTGACCTTTTCTCTTTTGCTTATTTCAGTTACTCGGTGGGTACCACCTAGGGTTAAAGCTTGGACCACTGGGTCCAGAAAATCTTGGATGTTACTATGCTCGAGGCTTGCACGTGGAAAGAATTGTCCTTCAAATACAGATGGAAGGCCAAAAATCATGGTAAATTGAACTCACCTTGTCTTTAATTTTCATATAAGAAAGTTGATTAACCTTTCTTTCTTGTTGAATTCAGGTCTACCCCAGGGCTCAGTTATCGTCCCCGAAGAGGACGTTTTGGCTAATCTTGCTGACGTGGCAAGGCTGCTGCATGAGGCTTTTACACGGACAAGTGTCTCCAAGCCTGCTTTTAGTACAAGTGCAAAGAAGTAAAAATGAGGCATTTATCCTCGGCCAGGGGAACAAATAAAAAAGAAAAGAACTCAACGCCCGAGTCGTCTTCGGACGTTGTGGTGATGAGCGCCGCGCTCGAGCCAGTCCCATATACTGTGGTGATCGACAATAAATGATAAGCCGACGATGATGGGTCTTCTCTACATAGAAGACAACGACCTTCAACAACTCAACAGAATGCTCAATCTGTTGAGTTAGCTACATAAACCGAGGACGATGCCTCGACACTCTAGGGAGTTTGATGTGGTGGAAGATGCCAATTCACGCTTCCGAGTCCCAATTGTCGCGCCCGGTACTGCAGGGCTAAGTATCAGGCCTCTTTCATCTTCGTTTGACGAGCAACCATCAACCAGCACTGCACCTGCCGGAGTTGCTTCTCACCTTAGAACACCATCTGCATCATCAACCTCTACTCCAACACTGCCTCCGCCACCAGCAACTATTACATCATTCTTTCCTACCGCAGCTGCCTGTGAGGGGGATGTCCCTCTTCCCTAGTCCCTAGTTCATGGTAACCTGGGGAAAAATTATGTTTCCCCCTCAAAAGATCCCCAAAGGAGGAGGAGTTCCACCCTCTCGATTGCCGCGCCCCGTATTCTCGCAAAAACGGGCTTTGACATGTTCCAACTCTTTTGAATGGGAGATGGGGTGTTAAAAGAAGAGAAGAGCCGCCACCTAATGATGTTGAGGTGCGTTAGGGCACCTATTATGCAAATAGCTCTGTTTGATTAGTCAACGCCACCAAAGATCGGGTAAGGGCTCAAATTACCTCAAAGAGAAGGTGTTAGGCATTCTTCGTGGTCCACAACTGTGGGTCCCGACCGAACTTAATACTATAAGATAAACAAAGAAGGTAAGGGTCAAAGAAATTTATTATAACACAAATAAGGATTACAAGGATATAACTATAACGGTCTATATTTGGATGACTAAATTTATAAAGAAGATGGAGGGGGTCCTAAGTTTTTTAGCATAAAGGATCACCCCCGTGCAACATAAATAATACTTCACAATTCCCTTGAGGTAGGGAGTTACTCATATTATTCAGCGGGCACAGACTATCATCTCCTGCTACTCGATTACTATATTAAAGTTGTTTACCTAAATGCGCTCTAATTCAGTTCTAAGTCATACCTTATACGTGCACTACCCGTCCCATGCCTACGGTCCAGGAGGCGTTGGACCTCTATTTGGGTGGTTATACACTTTACTTAGGTTGCTCATAATGATAAAACTAGGCGACATACAAAATAAGTTGGACTTCAGGTAAGGACAGTTAAGGGTTCAAGTTAGCCTCCACACTTAAACAACAAATGCACGCAAAACAGGTTCTCATATTAGGCATTAGACAGTTTCAGAACTGAGATAAATTAAAGCCCTTGAGCCCTATAAACATAATTCTATGTGACCTTGGATTCAAATGTGCAGGCAGTTTCAGATGCAAGGCGCTTTAAAATCATTGGTATCGGGCCCGTATTTTGGTTCTGGAGCCTGGTACAGATTTGTTGTGATATTAAAAGGTGAACTGTGAAATTTGGTGAAAAAAAGAGTTCGTTTGACGTGATTCGGACATCCGGTTGAGAAATTATGAACTTTAAGAGTTCTTATTGAAAATGATGAGTTTTGAGGTTTAATTCATAGATTTACAGGTTGTTTTCATGATTTTATCGCACGAGCAAGTCCGTATGATGTCTTTAGACTTGCGTGCATAATTTGTTTAGAGCCTCGAGGGCTCGGGTGAGTTTCGAGTAGGTTTCAGAGTGTTAAAAGTGAGAAAAACACTGCTGGTGCACCAGTTCTGGTGTGCCCGCACCTGCGAGCCTAGGGCCGCAGGTGCGAGAAAGCAGGTTCACCTGGTCCGCAGGTGCGGCCACCTCGCAGCTGCGAACACCTTCTCTGCAGGTGCAGTCCCGCAGGTGCGACCCCAGATACTTAAGCCATTTCCGTAGGTGCAATCCTTTTTCTGCACCTGCGGGCCCGCAGATGCGACCCAAGCACCGCAAGTGCGAAGGTCGACTGCCCAGCCTTATAAAAACCAATTTTAAAACGGGCAGAACCTTTTCTTCTCCAAATTTTCGAAGTTCCAGCCCTAAAAACGATTTTTCTTCAGAAATCTTCATCCCCAATTCATAGGAAATAAATTCCAATCCTTGTTCTTTCAATTCCTTATTATTTTGCAGCACCTTTAAAGCAAAAACAAAGAATTTTCATGGAGGTCGGATTTCAAACTAATAGCATATTTGGGTTCGTGGGTGAATGGGTAAACGTAATTTGGTCCGTTCCCCGAGTTTAGACCAAGCAGGCTCGGAGTCGGGTTTTCACTTTTTTTTAGAAAAGCTTAGGAAAAATTATATTTTCAATAAAGTTAGTTCCTTTAGCATTAGTTAATGATATTAAGTTAATTTTGATTAGATTTGAGCAAGTTAGAGGTGAATTCAAAAGGAAAAGCAATAGTTGAGCATTGAGTGGCTTGCGGAATTGAGGTAAGTGTTTGGTCTAACTTTGGCTTGAGGGAATAGGACTCTCCACTTGCTTGTTATGTTAAATGCATGGGCATGGTGTATAGGTGTGGTGACGAGTATCTATACACCACCCAATTTGGTTGTTAAACATGATCCCCTTTCCCGTTCCCCACTTATTTGATCCTTTTCTCAATTGTCTTATGTTCATTATTGTTCTATAACTATTTGGCCGTGTTGATTTGTTGTTAGATATTGTTGTGACTGTTTGGAAAGATTTTTTGTTCTTTGAGCCGGTTTCCTTATGATATAAATATGGTTGAGAGGTTTGGTATTATTTTTATGAAACAAATGCATATGTATTTTGATATTCCTGTTGGTCTCATGGTTGAGAGGTTATTGATGAAGTTATGAGAAAAATGCAGTTTATTATTTATAATTGTTGAGACGAAATTATTGTGAAAAGGCTTGGCCTGAATTGCGAAATTTATGAAATAAATTGATATGTTATGTCTGGTGGGAGCGGGTTGCACGCCGCAACAAGGAGTGATAAGGGAGGACAGGTGGGATCGGGTTGCACTCCGCAACAGGAGTAATAAGGGTGATATTTTAGGGAGGACAGGTGGGAGCGGGTTGCTCGCCACAACAAGGAGCAATAAGGGAGGACATCCATATTTATATTTTACTGATTTTAAAAAAAAAAAGAAAATAAAAAGTTTTGAAAGGTTAAATTGTTTATTTTATTACTCTTTAAATATTTTAGCACTATTTTTATTTAAAGTTAAAGTTTGGAACTTTGAAGAACTATTTGAGGATTGGTTATAGCTGAGTTATTTCATTTTGTTGCAGCACTTATTTTATCTATTTGTTTAGATTTCCTTCTGGCCTTATTATTTATTGTTGTTATTGATTATATTGTTGAAGCTCGACTTAGCCTCGTCACTACTTCGCCAAGGTTAGGCTAGACACTTACTCAGTACATGGGGTCGGTTGTACTAATACTACACTCTGTGCTCTTTTGCACAGATCCAGGTACTAGTCAGCAGTAGAGGACTTCAGGACGATCACCCGATTCGTTTGGAGATACGAGGTGCATCTGTCGGCGTTTGCAGATTCCGAGAGTCTTCTCCCATTATTATTTACACTGTTTTATTATATTCAGAACAGTTACACTATTTCTTTCAGCCATTATTTGTAGTATTCTTTAGTAGTTTGTGGATTGTGACACTAGACTCTGGGGTAGCCTTAGAGTTAATTATATAATTAGTTCGTGATTCATCTCATTTAATTGGTCTCTATTATTATTTTATTTTATTGTTGTCGAGAATCATTTTAATTAAGTCCATATTAAATTTATTTAATTCTGCCATAGTAATTAATTAAGGAAATTAATTAAGCGACTTCTAACATTGGCTTGCCTAGCAAGTGTGGTGTTAGGCGCCATCACGGTCCATAGGATAGGAATTTGGGTCGTGACAAGAATATACAACTTTTAACATCTGAGTACCTCTGAGGGCTATTGACATGAAATGTGTGATACATACATATATATACATAAACCTTTAAAACATCCGCCTCTGTGG
>ML249167.1:703-28076 GCA_005239495.1 Nicotiana undulata
ACCGGGCAAAACCCGACCCCCGGGACTGCGTCCCAAAACTCAAATTTTTTTACAGAAAAGTGTTCTTCATCTTCCCACGAGTCCGTACATATAAAGAACACCAAAATCGGAGTTCGTTTGACCCCTCAAATCGACCCTTGAAGGTCTCATAATCTCATGCCCCAATATCCTATTTTTCTATTGTTTTTCATGAATTAAAGGTTGGGATTAAGGTCTATAATCACCCATAATCGAGTTTTAATGACTAGAACACTTACCTCAATGAAGAACAAGGATTTCCCTATTCAAAATCGTCCCCAAGAACTCTTTTCCGTACAATAATGGTGTAAAAAAAAAAGGTTTAGGTCGCAGAGGAAATATTTAAATATGCCCAGTTCTTTGTTCATCGCGATCGCGGAAAAAGGCACGCGATCGCGAAGAACAATGGCCCAAACTCCCGCGATCGCAACCATGACCACGCGATCGCGATGCACCATCAGTTGCTCCCTCACGCGCCCAATTACTCTACGCGATCGCGAATTCCATTACACGATCGCACAACACACCCTGCTCGACTCACGCGATCACGACCTCCTCCATGCGATCGCGATAGAAAAAATCTACCATCCCCCAGCTAACCCTACGCGATCGCACTGAACTGACCCCCAAAGCTACGCGATCGCAACCCTTATTCCGCGATCGCACTGAACAAATTCACCTCGGTCCAATTTATCCCTACGCGATCGCAACATAAGCCACGCGATCGCAGTGAATAACCTTCAGCTGTGAAAACACCAGAAACAGCAGTGTTTTTAAGTCCCAAAAATGCCCGTTAACCATCCGAAATCAATTCCGAGCCCCTCAGGACCCCAACCAAATATACCAACACATCCCATAATATCATTCAAACTTAGTTGCGCTCTTAAAAAACCAAAACTAACATCAAAACACTAAATTCACATCGGATTCAAGCCTAAGAACTTTGAAATTTCTAAAATTCACCAATGATGCCGAAACTATCCAAATCAACTCCGATTGACCTGAAATTTTGCAGACAAGTCCAATATGACATTACGAACCTGTTCCAACTGTCGGAATTCCATTCCGACCCCGATAGTCTATTTTTCCACTGCCGTCCGAAATCGCCAAAAACTAACATTCGCTAATTCAAGCCTAATTCTACACCGGACATCACAAAATTATTCTAAACACACTCCTAAGTCCCAAATCACCTAACGAAGCTATCCGAGCCATAAAATCCGCATTCTGAGGTCGTCTACCAATAAGTCAACTCTCAATTGACCACTAAGTGACTAAATTCTCATTAACCCTTCCGACTTCAAGCCTTAGCATGTAGTTGCTGAGTATATGTGAATTGATTGTCCGGCTATGTTGAGGTGTAAGATTTCATTTTCTGATTTTCTTAGTCGATTACCATGTTAAGTGAAATTGTGAAAGGTGATTTCTTTGTGATTACTCTATCATGT
Organism: Nicotiana undulata; assembly: GCA_005239495.1. NCBI lineage: Eukaryota > Viridiplantae > Streptophyta > Magnoliopsida > Solanales > Solanaceae > Nicotiana > Nicotiana undulata. The sequence continues at coordinate 2,170 of ML249167.1, forward strand.
GCAAGGTTCGTTAAATGCTTGAATATGTTGGTATGAAAGAATGGTAACGAACCCAAATGTGTGAATGTATCTAAGTGCTAAGGGTTGTGTAACAAGTGATGAAAATGAGTTATGAATTAATTTAATTGAACTAAATGACCATGGCAATATCGTATATGACTCATTGTTTGGCAAGGTTTATTGTGGCTTGATTTCATACGGATTGTTGAATGTAATGAATTTATATTCTTGTTGATGAAAATCTTTGTGATTGAATTAATAGTTGATAAAGACTATTGTGAACACATGATTGTTTGGTTGTTATGAAATTGTACTCTTGATAATATGAAGCCTTGTGATTGAATTGTGGGCTGTTATTGTTGCTATGAAATGTGATTGTACGGTGGGATCGGCTTGCGTTCCGCAACAGAAGAAATAAGGTTGATGTGAGAAGAAATAAGGGTGGAATGTGAATTGTACGGTGGGATCGGGTTGCACGCCGCAACAGAATGTAATAAGGCTGAAATGTGATTGTCTGGTGGGATCGGGTTGCACGCCACAACATGAAGTAATAAGGGTGGATTGTTGAGAAGGAATAAGGGTGGAATATGATTGTGTTGAAATAAGAATCTGTGAAACTCCCAATTGTGTTTGTTTCTGTATCTCTGTGCACTATTTGTTGGTTCCTTTAACTATCTCCTATCTGTGTATTGTTTGATTTTACTTAGAGTAAAGTTTGTTCATACATACTAGTACTATTCAATGGTACTAACGTCCCTTTTGCCGGGGGCGCTACATCTTTTATATGGATGTAGGTGGTTCCATAGCAGGTAGCTCAGCCCGCCGTTAGTGGTGTCTCCTCTTCATCTTTTCAGCAATTTCGGTGAGCCCCATTTTCTCTCGGGGCCGTGTGTGGACTACATCATTCTCCTTTGCTTATGTTGTAAAAGGTATAACCGGGGCCTTGTTGCCGGCAAGTTTATGTAAAACTCCTAGTACTCTTAGAGATATGTATATTTTGGGCGGTAGTTGTACTCACTCGTAATTGTGGATCACATCATAAATGTTATATGTAACTTGTATGTTTTGGATTATCAATTGTTGAAAGTTAAAAGAGGAAAATGAACTTATGTTGTAAATCGTACTTTGTATCTGAATTGGCTAATTCATATGGAACAACGTATATTATGAATGCGGGGTAATACGTTGGGTAGGAAAGGCAATCCAGGTCCGCTTGACTGGGTTCATCCGGTTAGGTGCCGGTCTCGTCCCTCAATTTTGGGGCGTGACAAAAATAGTGGTAGTAACCTGCCAACCCAAGGAAAGTGCGGATCTCTGTAGCTGATGACGGTCCAAGCCAACTCTGTACCACTTCCACCTTCTTCGGATCCACCTTGATCCCATCACAAGACACGACATGGCCCAAGAATGCAACTGAATCAGGCAAGAATTCACACTTCAAAATTTTTGGATACAACTTCTTCTCTCTCAGAGTCTGAAGCACAACTCTCAAATGCTGCTCATGATCCTCCCGAGATCGGGAATATACCAAGATGTCGTCAATAAACACGATGATGAAGGAATCAAGATGGAACACACTGTGCATCAAGTGCATAAAGGTTTTTGGGGCATTGGTTAGCCCAAATGACATGACAAGAAACTCATAACGACCATATCTAGTCCTGAAGGCAATCTTCGGGATGTCAGAATCTCGAATCTTCAACTGATGATACCCGGATCTCAAGTCAATCTTAGAGAACACTCTAGCTCCCTGAAGCTAGTCAAACAAATCATCAATACGAGGCAAGGGATACCAGTTCTTCACCGTAACCTTGTTCAACTGTCGATAATCAATACACATGTGCATAGAACCATCCTTTTTCTTCACAAACAACACCGGTGAACCCCAAGGTGACACACAAGGCCGAATGAACCCCTTATCTAGAAGTTCCAGAAGCTGCTCTTTCAATTCTTTCAATTCCACTGCTATGCGATCCGCATTCCTGTCGCATAGTTGGCCCTCTAATGGGCCAAAATGAGAAATAGACTGCCCTGGTATGCGACCATTATGCGGTCCGCATACATGTTATGCGATCGCATAGTGCGTCGCATAACCTCCTCTGTAGAAAATGGAGATGCAAGGATGCGACAACTATGCAGTCCGCATTCCCAAAATGCGATCGCATCTTGGGCCGCATAACTGTCCTTAAATTGGACAGAAGGCTTTCCATGTATGCGACCACTATGCTTTCTGCATACCTGTTATGTGATCGCATAGTACGTCGCATAACAACGCAATTCTGGAAAATTTTATGTTTTAAGTCCCGAGGTACTTTTTACTTCAAAAAGGGTCCCTTTTTAAGAACTTCTACAGTTATAACAACACGAGGATATATTTAGGGATTATTTTAGACATGAAATTTTACGGGTCTTTACAATTTTGTAGAGGGATTTTCATCTATTGCAGCACCTATGACCAGACTGACCCAGAAGGATGCTCAGTTCAGGTGGACTGAAGAGTGTGAGGAGAGATTTCAGAAGCTCAAGTTAGCTTTGACCACAACTCCGGTGTTGGTTTTGCCTACAGGTTCAGGTTCTTATACAGTCTACTGTGATGCCTCGAGAGTTGGCCTTGGAGCGGTATTGATGCAGGATGATAGGGTGATTGCCTACGCGTCTCGACAGTTGAAGGTGCACGAGAAGAATTGTCCAGTGCACGACCTTGAGCTAGCAACCATTGTCCATGCCTTGAAGATTTGGCGTCATTATTTGTATGGAGTGCATTGTGAGATTTTCACTGATCATCGTAGTTTGCAGTATCTGCTTAAGCAGAAGGATCTGAATTTGCGTCAGAGGAGATAGTTGTAGCTTCTCAAGGACTATGACCTCACTATTCTATATTATCCGGGGAAGGCCAATGTAGTGGCCGATGTCCTGATCCGCAGAGTAGAGAGTTTGGGGAGTCTAGCCTACCTCCCAGCAGCAGAGCGACCTTTAGCACTTGATGTTCAGGCTTTAGCGAGTCAGTTGGTGAGATTGGATTTGTCAGAGCCCCCGCGGGTATTAGCTTGTGTAGCTTTTAGGTCTTCTCTTTATGATCAGATTAGATCACGCCAGTATAATGACTGACACTTGTTAGTTATTCAGGACTGGGTCCGTCGAGGTGATGCCATATATGTGACTATTGGTGATGACGGGGTCATGAGGATGTAGGGCCGGATTTGCGTGCCCAATATAGATGGGCTTCGAGAGTTGATTTTAGCAGAGCCGCATAGCTCGCGGTATTCCATTCATCCGGGTGCCGCGAAGATGTACCAGGATCAGAGACAACATTATTGGTAAGGTCAAGTATGAGCACCTGAGGACAGATGGATTGCTTCAGAGGATAGATATTCCGGAGTGGAAGTGGTAGCAGATCACCATGGACTTTGTAGTTGGACTCCCACGGACCTCGAGGAGGTTTGATGCCATATGGGTTATTGTGGATCAGCTGACCAAGTCCGCACACTTCATTCCTATTGGTACTACATATTTTGCGGAGCGGTTAGCTCAGATTTATATCAGGGAGATTGTCCGATTGCATGGGGTTCCAGTTTCTATCATTTCCGATAGAGGTACTCAATTCACATCTCAATTTTGGAGAGTCGTGCAGAGAGAGTTGGGTACTCAGGTCAAGTTGAGCACATCGTTTCACCCTTAGACTGACGGGGAGTCAGAGCGTACGATTCAGATTTTGGAGGACATATTGCGTGCCTGTGTCATTGATTTTGGGGGTTCATGGGACCAATTTCTTCCACTCACGGAGTTTGCTAATAATAGTAGTTACCGGTCCAGTATTTAGATGGCTCCGTATGAGGCTTTATATGGTAGGAGGTGTAGATCTCTGGTTGGTTGGTTTGAGCCGGGCGAGGCCAGGCTATTGGGCCAGACTTGGTTCAGGATGTGTTGGATAAGGTGAAGTTGATTCAGGAGCGACTTCGCACAGCACAGTCTAGGCAGAAGTTTTATGCGGACCGGAAGGTCTGGGATGTGTCTTTCATGGAGGGAGAGAAGGTACTGCTGAAGGTGTCACCCATGAAGGGTGTTATGAGGTTCGGGAAGAGGGGAAAGATGAGTCCCCGGTTCATTGGGCCTTTTGAGGTGCTTCAGAGGATTGGATAGGTGGCTTATAGACTTGACTTGCCACCAGCTTATCGAGTGTTCATTCGGTGTTCCATGTTTCGATGCTCCAGAAGTATATTTGTGACCCATCTCATGTTTTAGACTTCAGCGCAGTTCAGCTTGAGGGTGATATGTCCTACGAGGTAGAGCCGGTGGCATTTTTGGGTCGTCAGGTCAGGAAGTTGAAGTCTAAGGATATAGCTTCAGTGAAGGTGCAGTGGAGAGGGCAGCTAGCAGAGGAGGACACTTAGGAGACCGAGCGGGAGATGCGGAGCAGATATCCTCACTTGTTTGAGACTCCAGGTATGTTTCTAGACCCGTTCGAGGACGAATGTTTGTTTAAGAGAGGGAGAATGTAACGACCCGGTCGCTCATTCCGTAGAATTTTCCCCGTTATTCTTGTTTTTGCCTTGTCATGCATTGTTTAGACTGTTTATGATGTGTTGGGGTCGGTTGGTTCGGGTTCGGAATTATCGTAGTGAGAATTGAGAAAGTTAGTCTCTTAAATTGGCATGATAGTTGAAAAAGTCAACGGGGAGTTGATTTATTGGTAAATGACCTCAGATTGTGGATTTTATGGCTTGGATAGCTTCGTTAGGTGATTTGAGACTTAAGAGTGTTTTCGGAATGAGGTTTTGATGTCCGGTGTAGAATAAGCCTTGAATTGGCGAAAGTTGGTTTTTGGCGATTTCCGGTCAGCAATGGAAAATAGGCTATCGAGGTCGGAATGGAATTCCGGAAGTTTGACCAGGTTCGCATTGTCATTTTGGACGTGTGTGCTTTTCAGGTCATTCGGAGGTGTTTTGGTTGGTTTCGGCATAGTTGGTGATTTTTGGAAGTTTTAGGAATCTTAGGCTTGAATCATGGGTTGAATTGGATTTTCGATGTTATTCTGGGTGTTCCGAGGGTTCGACTAAGTCCGGGTAATCATTTATGACTTGCAGGTGCGGAACCACTGGGCAGGAAAGTATATAAGCATTCCTTCGCGAATTTGAGCCATTTCCTTCAATATTTCATCCGGGATTAAGTTTTGGGAGAGGGTTTTGAAGGAGGAAATCAAGAGGACTTCATTGAGGTAAAATATTTGAACCTAAAACTCATTCCTATGTAATATTTGGACTGATTTAGAGTGAATTTGATGGGGAAAATCAGTAGTAATTTGGGGGCTAGGGCTTGGAAAGATTGGAGACAGTGATTGAGGAATTGAAGGGGCTATTGGGGTTCGAATTTGATGTTCTTGATATGTATAGACTCGTGAATGAATGAGGATTTTGATTTTGTGATTTTTATCGAATTTCGAGATGTGGGCACGGGGGTCGGGTTTGGCCAATTTCGGGAATTGTGCCCAATTTTGATAGTTTTCGAATGGGTTTCGTCTCCCTAGCATATTTTGATGTTATTAATCTGATTTTGATAGGCTCGGAGTATCTGGGAGCCGATTCGAGGGGCAAGAGCATCGCAGAGTAGTTTTCAGACTGTTTTGAGGTAAGTAACGATTGTAACTCTAGATCTGAGGGTATAAAACCCCGATATTTTTGTATTGTTTTTGTAAATGCGGTGACACACATGATGGGTGACGAGCGTGTGGGCGTGCACCGATAGGGATTGTGACTTGGTCCGTCCCGTAGCGACTATTAAGTCGCATAATTGATTTGAAATCATGAGACATCCTGTATTTTTGAGACTTATACTTATTTATGGGTTGTAAGCCATGTTTGGGGCCTTGTGCCGATCTGTTTAGACCCTCAAGGGGTATTTTTACACTATTCTCACACTATTCTTGATAAAAAAATTATGAACTCAGTCATGTTTATTACTTGTTGTTGATACCCAATTTTTTCTCAAAATATTTTTAAATTGCATATATAGCCTCAAAATCATGCATTAATAGCAATTGGTATTTTTTCATAATTTTTCCTATTTTTTAATAACTTATTTTGATTTATCCAACATTTTATATTCAATAAATAATTACAAAAGTGCATACAAATGATTTCAAAAGCATTTCTTGATTTAATTTATTATTTAGGGTTTTACTAAGACCAGATTATTTCACAATTAGCCGAATTAGCACCTTTTAGCTATAATTGCAATAACTTTGCAATTATAGCCCAATCATATGATTTTATACTATTTTTATCCAGTAATTAACCATTTATATTTTTAAATATTAAGTAATCATTTTCATTTATTTTTTTAGCATGAATTTCATTTTTACACAATTATTAGCTATTTTTATAAATTGTTTTATCTAATCTAATTAGGTATTTAACAAGACATAGTTCTGATTGACGAGTCGAGGGTCGGTGTTAACGAGAGGCTGGAAGTTTGGAGAGAGACTCTCGAGTCAAAGGGTTTCAAATTGAGCAGGTCGAAGACAGAGTACCTGGAGTGCAAGTTTAGCGCTGAGCCGAGAGGAGTAGGCGGGGACGTGAAGCTTGGAACTCAGGTCATCTCTAAGAGGGACAACTTCAAGTACCTGGGGTTGGTGATTCAGGGGGACGGAGAGATCGGCGAGGACGTCACTCAGCGTATAGGGGCGGGCTGGTTGAAATGGAGGCTTGCATCTGGAGTCTTGTGTGACAATAAAGTGCCACCGAAACTCAAAGGTAAGTTTTATAGAGCTGTGGTTAGACCGACCATGCTGTACGGGGCGGAGTGTTGGGTGGTTAAGAACTCCCATACCCAGAGGATGAAGGTAGCGGAGATGAGGATGCTCAGATGGATGTGCGGGCACACTAGGATGGATATGATTATGAATGAAGATATTCGGGTGAGGGTGGGCGTGGCCCCGGTGGATGATAATATGCGGGAAGCGAGGCTCAGATGGTTCGGGAACATGAGGAGGAGAATCCTTGACGCCCCGGTGAGGAGGTGCGAGTGGCTGGAAGCGATAGGTTCGAGTAGAGGTAGAGGGAGGCCTAAGAAGTATTGGGAAGAGGTGATTAGGAAGGACATGGCTAGACTGCGGATTTGCGAGGACATGGCCCTTGATAGGAAAGCCTGGAGGTATAGCATAACGGTTGTAGGGTATGGGGTACTAGAGCTTTTTTTACTTCATTCCAGGGGTGGGTGGGGTTGGATAGGGCCTGTCATACATGGCGTACGAATTTTACTTAGCTTCACTAAGATTGATGTTGATTTTCGCCCGGGAGGTAGATTCTGGCTGATATCATTACATGTCATGTATTTTACTGTCTTTATGCTCAACTTACTATTTCTACTATTGTTGTTGAAGTTACTAATGAATTGTCATTTCTTGTTCTTGTTTTTTATTTTTATTTTTTTTGAGCCGAGGGTCGATTGAAAACAGCCTCTCTACCTTATCGGGTAGGGGTAAGGTAAGCGTACGTATTACCCTCCCCAGACCCACCTTGTGGGAATTTACTGGGTAGTTGTTGTAATTAGGTATTTAACAGCTAGCCACTTATATTTAGATTTTAGCCTAATTAGGACCTGATCATAACCCAATGAAATCAACCAAGAAGACCCCAAGCCCAAACCTAAATCCTACCCGGCCCAATCCGGATTTAATCCTAACCGTTGATCAAAATTGATCAACGGTCCAGATGACCCCTTCCTAAATAAACCTAACGACTACCTTCCCCCTTCTCATTTAACTCCCTCACTCCGTCGTTACATATCTCTCATCTCTCTCAACTCCCTCTGCTAACCTAAGCCCTTCTCCGGCCATCGCCTTGCCGGAAACCATGGTGGTTTCACCACCCCCAGCCTCATGGCTCCCTCCTTAAACGGGTATCACTGCTCTTAGGTCTTCAATATAACCAAAGGTGGTTCACTCACCTCCCATGATCTCACATGCCATCCTCCGGCCATCAATGGCCATCCGAGTAAGATCTTACCATTTCCGATTAAAACCAGTGGTTTTTGAGTTGTTTCTCCTTCTCTCTAGGTTCTATCTTTGAAACCATAACTTCTAAACCCTCGATTTTCTTTAGATATGTAATGGATCTGTACATATTATGAGTTATTTCAATGTTTACCTTAAAGATTTTCAGTTTTCCCTAAAATGATTCTTCGTCTTCAAACTAGGGTTCTTAAACCCCTTTTCAAAACAGTTTCTTTCTGACTTTTTAGCATTATCTTATGATTTTCATTGTGTTTAAACATTATTTAAGCTTTTCCCTTTTGTCTGATTCGTTTTGTTAGAAACCCCCAAATTTCTTGGTTTCAATCTGTGGTTCTGAGTTTATTTGCGATAATATGTTTGCATGTACTATTATGATTGTTGTGTTTTCATGAGTACTTCGTGATTTTGTGATTTTGCTCCATATTTTCTATTAGGGTTTCTGACTCTTCATTACTTCTGCCTATATCATGCATATGCTATGATTCAGACTGTGTTCTATAAGAAACCCTAACTTTTATGTTATACTAGTCTTATTATAGTTCTGATATTTTGTCTATCACATGTTTATTCTCATAATATTGTGATAAATTAGTGATATCTTCTCTATTTGTGAATCCCTGAATAACTATGATTGGTACTTCACTGATTATTGCATAATGATTCTTGAGTATTTTTTATTTCATGTTTCTCTTTGTTTGTATCATACCTACCCCGCTAATGTTTGATAATTTCCCTTATTGATGCTGATTTCCTGTGATTCGAATATCACTTGAGGTTTTTTTTTACTGATTTCCATAATATAAATTATTTCTGGCCTTATTTCTCTGGTTGATTCTGCTGTCAAATTAATTCATATATATACTTTCCTTAAATAGGATTCTGAACTTGGCCTTACTTACATACTCTATACCTATATAACACTTGTACTATTTCCTTATGTATTACCATCAGTCTATACTATTTTCTTTCCTTATGTTACTACAGTCTATCACTGATTGAGTAAGACTCCTTAACTAAAAGGAGTACTTACATTAATTTGACTTTAATTGATGTTTACTTCCATAAAGTTTTGATGAACTATCATTTGTTACCTTATTTTCTGCCTATTTCAAAACTATATATTCCGTATTCTCTCATTAATAGGGAACAGACACTGTTCAGAACTCTCTTACAGACAAATACTCTCTTCTCTCTCCGATTATTTGCTAGTATTAGCTGGTTGCAAGCCAAGGCTGGTTATTCTAATTTATCGCTCTTTATTCTGTGCTTGTTATCTCCTATACTGGTATGTCATAATTTCAGTTTAAGTCACAAAACAACATGTTTATTTTGCTACTGCAATTCATTCTCTTTCTAGTCTGCTTTTACTTATGGATCTGATGTTCAACCTGCAATTAGAATATCTACTTTACTGCTTTATTAGTATGAATCTTAAGGTACCCCCTCCTTTAGACTCAACATGTTTAGAAGTATTATCCCCCTTAGTATCCCTCAATGTGATTCTGCTTCACTTATGATTCCTGGCATGAACAACTCTGTGGTAAAACTTTTCCGTGATTACTAGGTTCTGTGATACATCCTTAACCCTCCGATATCCCTGGAGATTTCTCTGATCCTGAAATTAAGTGTAACTTTGTCTACTATGATCCTACCCCTATATGCTTCATACTTGTCCCCAATCCCTCATCTCTCAGCTTGTGATTGCTGAACTTGTTTAATTCCTGTTTCTTGTTCTATGTGTGTGCTGTTTTGATTATGAAATGGGTATGTTGTTTGTACTTTTTCCCTACCCTTTTTCAAACTGTTTTCACTGAGTAAACTCCTCTATTTGTTGTGCAAAAATTATTTTTAAACAAGCTCTATTTCAGAAACTGTTTTCATACTCAATCTTTTTTCAAAACTATGTCAAGCACTCTCACTCTACTCTTAGAAACCCTAGGTTCTGCCCCTCTAATGTGTGACGGCTTTGGGATCCCTATGAGATCCCTCTGAACTCTGATGCATTAGAGCTGGCCCTTCCACACTGCACTTACTCAATTATGGTTATGAAAATCTGGGTGTGAGCACTGCCTGGGATCCCTTGAGGTCCTTAGGGAACTCTGACACACCCGGATTATGTGAAAGGCTGTGAAACACTGCTTGGCATTGATAACTTTGGAGATCTAGGCCTATTGGTAGGCTCCCTATAGTGTAACTTCTTATTTTTCTTATTCACTTATGTAATTCATGCAATGTCCTGCAATAATTCATTTGTAAACAACTATTGGGGATGTATAGTGAAAAGGGAGGGGTAATTATGCATGCCAAAGGGTAGAAACCATGACTTAGGTTTACATTTCTATTTGCGCAATAGAACTCATATTTAGGACTCATATGTGCAAATAATATCATGCATTAGATACCATGCTCCTTAGACTCTATGAATAATTGTTTCAGCATCTTACTTTGGCACTATGATTGTATCACTTAGAAATCCTGTTTTAGGATAAACATGCTAATATAAACCATTACTCATGCAATCATGTTTCATAAGGCTATAACCATGCTGTTATCACTTAGAAATCATGTGCTAGGGTAAACACATTAATGCAAACTATCATTCATATGACCCTGTCTAAAGATGCTGTAATTTTAAGTATGTAGAAATCCTGCTCCATGTAAACCTTGCATAATCTGAAATCATCTAGAAATCCTGCTTTAGGAATTCTGCATGTGCATCATTCTGCAACCCTTCGTGCATCAGATATCATGTTTTCGGACTTCATTCACACTCGCCTAATTACACCTAGTTTAATCACTGGTGCATGAAAAGAGGCATAAAACAGTCTTACTCTATCTCTTAAACAACGGGTAACAATCATGTATATTGGTGACACCTAGAATATGCATGCTTAAGTAATACAATTTACAACATTTTTCTTCAGTAATTTTGATGCTATTATACATTGTCCCACGCCTAGGCAAGCCTTAGGTGATTAAATTGTTAAAATTGGAAATCTGTCTCTTGTGTATGTTGCTTAATGCTTAACAAGTCTTGAAATCAGTTGGCAAACTGATTAGGGCCCGCTTCTGAGGTTATAAAAAAATAAATCCGCATCTTTCTTATGTTCTGATACTCATCCAGACACCATGTCTTAGGATCCTATTTAACAATACTGCCCTTATTTGTGTTTGAGTCGTGCTGTTTACATGCATTATATGTGGAGGTAAACCTGAACCTCTTATTTGCTGAAGTCCTATGTGCTTTTCTTGTCGCCTTAGTATTTTCACCTTTAAACTTAAGGGTCTGTCTAGAACTGCCTATAGATAGAGGTCCTAAATTCCTCCAGGGCCATTAAGAAGGGACGGGTAACATCACAGTTAGAGGTCGCTAAATAACACTCGCTTAATAACCTCTAAGGGGTGGGAAGGGTAGATATGGATATGATGACCAGTGCGCTAATGCCACGTGTAGCCCATCTTCTAAGGAGTGATTACCGGGCATTGTACTGATGTGATCCTATAGGATAAATAACCTAGGACTTCCCCTATCCTTTATATATGTGTTTAGATTATAATTCTTTGAAACGATTCTATTTAGACATCAAGTCTTTCCAAAACCTTTGTTACTCCTGCGTACTTAAACATTAAATATTTTAAAACTTCTGTATACTTACACAAAAGAACTTTGCTACGCATGTGTGCTTAGACTATGAATGTTTCAATATTCTTTACCTGTTTAAACTTTAATTTCCTATATGCTACTTGCTTAAAATTCACAAAGTTGTTTGGCCGGGAACCACATTTGTCGACTCTGAGAGGTGCCTAACACCTTCCCCTTGGGGTAATTTCAAGCCCTTACCATGTCTCTGGTTATCCAAATCTATATTTTAAATGAACCTAAATAGGTTCCCTAACGCACCTTAACTCGTTAGGTGGCGACTCTTCAATTCCTTGCATACCCCTTTCCCAAAAGGAAACGAGTTATCCCAATAATGTCAAAAACCCTGACCGATCTGAAAGGAGTCAAAAAAGGGGGGCGCGATAGCATGGCAACTCCGCTGGGGATATTTAGGCTTTTACCATTTCAAACCACTTTGTGAAATTGTACCTCTTCCCTTTACCCTTATGTGTAATTAATTGTTTATTTCCTTCAAGCATTTAATTTTTTTTTTCTCAAAGGCAATACTGACATGTTTTCTTGTTTCCCTTTGTAACCGCTTTTCAATTATAACTGTTGTATTTACAGATTTCACAACGTGCAAATACATGACTACATGCCTTTACTGCCCATTTATTGCATAATCTTGCTCAACATCATACTCCACTCATGACAAAACAAATCCTATAGAAACGCTGGATGAGTTGTTGTACCCTTCCTATTTTATATCACCCCTAAATTCGGAAAGGCTTATTTGCGATAAAACTAGTCGATCAGCGGTGTAGTCGATGGTTCCGTGCCTTCCCCCTTGAGTTTTCCGCTCAAGGGTACCAGTCTAATACCCCATAGAAACCTTACTCTGTTAAACTTTACATGCATCATGGTCAAACATAGCTAGGTTAATGTGTTGTCCGCACAATAGCCTTTAAGACAGCCTTGTCCAAAGTCCACCGGGTTTTCATAATCCCAACAAAAATCATCACATTCTGTGCATTTATTTGGAGAACTGAATGCGTGTATGCTAATCATTAGTGTATAAATAGTCGAGTCTGGTGGGGGCAAGGGCCTAACTATCTTTTATCTTGCAGAAGTATGAGGCACGAAGTCCCTAGATTCGGCATGGTCACATTCGCCCAAAACTTTTGAACTGGTGGGAGGATCTTCACTTTAGTAATAAGAAACTTGTCAAGAAATACCTGGGTAACTTACCGTCTCTCCTAGACATTCAGCCCAACAACATGCTAATCGAGGCTGCCACCTTATTCTGGGATAGCGAAAGAGCTGCTTTTCGTTTTTGGGACATTGAAATGAAACCGTTGCTAGAGGAAATAGGAGGACTAACTGGGTTAGTCTGGTAAACCCCTGGGAAATTGGTGCATGAAAACCGCACGGGCAAAAGTTGTTTGAAAATGATGGGTCTGAAGAAAAATGCTAAGTTAGAGTGCTTAACGAAGTCATATATCCCTTTTGAGTACCTATATGAAAGATACGGCCACAACAAATCATACCATACCTACCACGACGAATTTGCTATTACATCTTTGGGACATATTCACCGTAGGGTATTTGTCTTCATTGTTTGCTTCCTAGGGTTAATCGTGTTTCCAACAAAAAAGGAAAGGGTTCACACAGGTTAGTTATGGTAACCAAGACTGTAATGGAGGGAATTGACAGACAAAATTACAGAATTATCCCAATGATCATAGCAGACATTTACTGAGCTCTAGAACATTGTCAGAGAGAAGCTAAACACTTCGAGGGTTGCAACTTGTTACTACAACTGTGGCTCTTGGAATATCTTCAAAAGGGTCAGTACCAGCAGGAATTTCCGCGAAGGGAGGGGAATGATCACATCCCCGTCCATCACCCTAAGCAAATGACATACATTCCCGATAGGTTTGCCCAGCCAGAGACTGCCAAGGAATGGGTAGAGTTCTTTGATAATCTGACTGACGAGCAGATACAGTGGATGTTCGAGTGGTTTCCAACAGACGAATTCATCGTCAGGTCGAGGGATGAGCCACACTTGGTGCTAATCGGGAAGAGAGGAATATATCCTTACGTTCCTCTCCGAGTTATGAGACAAGTAGGTAGAAAGCAAATTGTACCAAGGGTCGACAAGATGAGTCATTTCCGAGATGACTTCCAAGATGACGATATACCCTACAAGTGCCGAGCCCAACATATGTGTCACTGAAAGATCATAATGGAAAAGAATACAATTGAACTAGACAGGTATCACGCAGTTTGCGCACCTTTCTACTCAAGATGGTTAGAAGACGACTTGGATGGGTTAATCAGGCCAGGGATCGGCCGAGGTCACAGGATCATAGATGAGAGTGTCGAGGCTCAGGTCAAGTACAATAGGCTGCGCAAAAGGGTTCTTGGGTGTGAAAGTGAGCACCGTGAGATACAGGAAACCAACAAGAGATTGATTGAAGAATGGAAAGACATGGTCGTCCGTTCCAACAAGAAGTTGGAATACTTGGAGCGAGGCATAGTCGAGCTGGAAGGTAAGATCATCAAGAGGGTTGAAGACTGTTAGAAAGCTGAGGGGATTGAATATGGACATCTGGCCAGACCATACCTGCTGCTAGGACTTCGCGAGCTGAGAAACTTGTTCGATGGGATCAAGGATGCCGAATCTGGGGAAGGTCCATCTGGGACCAAGTAGAATAGGATATCCTTTTCCGCTTTATCAATGTAATAAATCCAATGGCCATTAGTGACTTTATTCCTTGCTTATTATTTTGGATACGTCTATTTTCACATTAATTAAATGAGGCATTTCTGCATTTAAGTTCTCCAAATCAATTTGTCGTTAGGCCTACCTCGGGCACAACGAGGCTCCCAAGTTAGGACACACTTTTATATTTCCGCACTATGTGTTTAATTACTGCAATACTTTTCATAATCCTCACTGACTTGGCTACCTTTTGTTTTTGTTTTGTTTTCTTTCCCTTTTATTATTCCCGTCCCCAAAGGTTGGTTCATGCACTCTGGCATCATCATCATACTACACAAGATCCAGGGGCCCTCCACCCTCTCCTCATCCTAGTCCTCCCAAAGGCAGGGAAAAAATGGAAGATTTGAGCAACACAACACTAGTTGAACGGGTAGAGGCCGCTGACGGCCAGGGTATTCAAGTTCAAAATGAGGCTATGTCAGAGCTAGAGAAAGGATTGGTAAAGCTCCAAGGCGAGCTTGAGCAGGTCCGGAATTTGGCAAACTTATCATTCACACTCAGCGTTCCAGATGTCAACCGCCCTAACACCCAAAATCCCATACCTCCTCAAAATACCCCAAACAAACAAAATCATCCCACCACTACACCAAAGAATCAAACTCTTCCACCACAATACAATGCTTTCCACACTCCAAGAAATACCCCACTACTCGTCCCCGACCAACAAAACTCCATAAATGACCACCTTTGTACCCAGGCGCCAGGCCATCACAACAACCCTATCTACGTGGAGACTATGCCGCACTCCACCCAACCCATTTCATACACACCTAAATCGAGTGAAAAGGATTTGCTTATCAAGAATTTGGCTGAAGAATTTAAGAAGCTGACTAGCCGGGTTCAAGGTGTTGAAGGAAGCAATTTTGACCGTAGGCCTTCTAAACAATACACTGCCATCATTGAGCTTATTGACCAGCTATACGAAAGACTGAAAACTGCTGGTTATATCACTCCTATCCCTGCTGTAACCCCTGAGAACCCCTCTCAATGGGTTAATCCAAACAAGACATGTGCACACCATTCCTGCATGAAAGGACACACAATTGATGAATGTCGCTCCCTGAAAGATAAGATACAGTCTTTGATCGACAATAAGGTCATTCTAGCCAAGGAATCTACTCCTAACGTCCGTAACAATCCACTCCCAGACCACAAGGGTGGAGGGGTCAACATGATTGAGGTAGAAGAAGATTGGGACCCAGAGGGGTTGATTGGGTTGATCATAGAAGGTGATGACCCAAAGAGGCCAGCAGTCACTCTCAATCTTATCATAGTACAAATTCAGCCTTCCGGATATGTTGAGATAATGGCGTCAGTACCATTTGAGTTTGAAACGACACCACCCGCGGACGCACCTGTGCTGTTCGAGGTCGAAGTTATTACACCTGTTAAGGCACCTGTTACATTCGAAGTAAAAGTAGCTGCACCAATCACAGTGGCGGTGTCAACCATGCCACCATTTTTCACCAATGATATACCATGGGATTATGTAGCTGAGGTAACAAGGAAAGGAAAAATCAAGATAGAAGAAGCTACCACTGCACAGGGAATGACAAGGACCGACAGAGTCTATATACCTGAACATTTGACAGAATCAAGTAAGCAAGCTTCCAACAGGACACCCATCATTGAGACAGGCCCCGATGATCTTTGGAGGAAGGTGTTTTCCAAAGAATATTCAGTCATTGATCAGTTGAACAAAACCCCAACTCAAATATCCATTTTGTCATTGTTGCAGAATTTAGAGACGCACCGGAATGCTTTGATGAAAGTACTGAACGAAGCATATGTGCCAAATAACATCACCTGCAGGGAATGGCCAATATGGTAGGTTAGGTATTGGAAAGTCATAAGAATACCTTGCACATCACCGTGCAATGTGAGGACTACTTCATCACCAGGATTCTGATCGACGGGGGATCCAACCTCAACATCTATCCATTGCCAACGCACAAGAAACTGGGCAAGGGGTTGTATGAGATAAGAGAGGGGTCTATGAATGTGAAAGCTTTCGACGGATCGCAGAGGTCCACCATCGGCGAAATCATTCTTTGTTTGCAAATGGGGCCTACGTGGTTCGAAGTTGACTTTCAGGTAATAGACATATCAGCGTTCTACAACCTGCTATTAGGACGACCATGGATACATGACACTGGGTCCGTGGAATCGACACTACATCAGGCAGTGAAGTTTGAATGGAACCATCAAGAAGTAATCATCCACAGAGATGGAAGCAATCCTATCTATAGTCGCCAGACTATTCCAGTGGTTGAATGAAGATGAAGGCTAGGTGGATAAGCTTATCACCATATCCAACGGGTCAACGCAGTAGATGAAGACAAGTGGTGGGACAATAAGATCAAAAGAATACTAAAGTGGAGTGGGTACGAGCTTGGCAAAGGACTCGACAAGAATCTCCAAACCGATATAGCTCAAACGGCATGACACCACCTTCAGTCTGGGATACAAATATACATGGGAAGAGTATCAGAACTGGTCTCCACCATGGCGCGGTCCTTATTACCCATTGGAACAACCGATACCGCATCTGGAGCATACCTTTCAGTAGGCCGATGTTGTATGGGGATCAGAGGAAGAAGAAACACTAGCAGCCCTGAAGAACTTATCTTGGAAGATGATGACATGGACTGTTGTGTCATTGTTGAGGAGGAGGAGGAGGAAGGTCCTTCCATCCAAGCCGTAAGCAAAGGGTCATCCCTTAAGAACTGGACTGTCAGAACATCCAGGGCTCGACGAGTTCCGGGGTAGCAAGGCTAAACAAGCATTGTTTATTTCTTTCATTCGCTAAATGGTTTCCTTTTTGCATTTTTATTTCTACAATAAAGATCTTCAATATTCAAAAAATATTTACTCAGTTTATCAAAAGCACTTTTATGTTTTTATGAATCAATATTTATTGTTATCATTTTTCCTCTCATTACTTTATTTATACAACATTACTATTACTTGTCTCGATGAACCAATGACTGTGACATGCAACGAAATAACGCAACAAAAAGACAGTGATTCAGAAGAAGAGGATGATAGCATACCTGAGGAAATTGTTAAGGAGGTTGAGAATTTTGAGAACAAACCTAAGTCCAATCTAGATGAGACTGAGGTCGTCAACTTGGGAGATTCAGAAATTGTCAAAGAAACTCGCATCGGCATTCATTTGTGACCATTAGAGAAAGAGGAATATACACAGTTCTTGAAAGAGTATGAAGATATATTTGCTTGGTCGTACAATGAGATGACTGGTCTAAGTACCTCCATTGTGGCTCACAAACTGCTAACCAATCCAATGTTCCCACCGGTAAAGCAAAAGCTCAGAAAATTCAAGCCTGGCATGAGTTTGAAAATCAAGGAGGAAGTTACCAACAAGATCAACGTCAAGGTCCTCAGGGTAGTTGATTATCCAACATGGTTAACCAACATCGGGCCAGTGCCTAAGAAGGATGGACAAGTTAGGGTTTATGTCGACTATCGGGATCTCAACCGGGCCAGTCTGAAGGATGATTTCCCTCTTCCAAACATACATATCCTGATTGATAATTTTGCGAAGCATGAACTCTAGTCGTTTGTGGATTGTTTCGCTGGTTACCATCAAATCTGGATGGACGAGGAAGATGCTGAGAAAAAAACTTTCATTACGCAGTGGGGAGTATACTGCTACAAGATGATGCCATTCGGCTTGAAGAACGCTGGGGAAACTTATATGAGGGTTATGACCACTATCTTCCACGATATGATACACAAAGAGAATGAGGCATATGTGGACGGTGTCATTATCAAGTCCAAGAAAGCCATCGACCACATAGCGGATCTGAGTAAGTTCTTCAATAGGTTGAAAAAATACAATCTAAAACTAAACCCCGCAAAGTGTGCATTCGGGGTTCCTGCAGGGAAATTGCTCGGGTTCATCGTCAGCCGTCGAGGGATAGAATTGGATTCGTCAAAGGTCAAGGCCATCCAAGAGTTACCATCACCAAGGAACAAGAAAGATGTGATGAGTTTCCTGGGACGCCTTAACTACATCAGCCGGTTCATAGCTTAATCCACGGTCATATGTGAACCGATCTTCAAGATGTTGTAAAAAGATGCCGCAACTAAATGGACCGAGGATTGTCAAAAGGCCTTTGACAGAATCAAATAATACTTGTCAACGCCGCCAGTCTTGGTCCCGCAAGAGCCAGGTAAACCTTTGCTACTCTACCTCGCAGTATTATATGGAGCTTTCGGCTGCATTCTGGGGCAGCACGACGAGACAGGGAGGAAAGAGCATGCTATTTATTATTTGTGTAAGAAATTTACTCCATACGAGGCATGATATTCTCTACTGGAACGTACCTGTTGTGCTATAACATGGGTAGCTCGTAAGCTAAGGAATTACTTATGTGCCTACACAACATACCTCATATCAAGGATGGATCCCTAGAAATATATCTTTCAGAAGCCTATGCCCACTGGAAAGCTGGCCAAGTGGAAAATCCTATTGAGTGAGTTCGACATTGTCTATGTGACTCAGAAGGCAGTCAAGGAACAAGCATTGGCAGACCATCTTGCTGAGAATCCCATGGACAAAGAATATGAACCCCTGAAAATGTATTTTCCCGATGAAGAGGTATCATTCATAGGAGAAGACATCGCAGAATCCTATGATTGTTGGAGACTGTTCTTCGATGGAGCGGAAAATTTTAAAGGAGTCAGCATTGGAGATGTGCTGATATCGGAAATTGGTCAGCATTATCCGGTATCTGCTAAGCTCAGATTTCCCTGCACCAACAATATGGCAGAGTGTGAAGCTTGCATACTGGGACTCAACATGGCTATCGACATGAATATTCAGGAGATGCTAGTGATCAGTGATTCAGATTTACTTGTGCACCAGGTACAAGGAGAATGGGCCACCAAGAATTCCAAGATATTGCCATATATGCATCATGTGCAGGAATTGAAGAAGAGGATCACGAAGATAGAATTTCGGCATGGTCCCAAGATTCAGAACGAGGTTGCCGATGCATTAGCGACTTTATCATCCATGATACATCATCCCGAAAAGAACTTTATTGATCCTATTCCAGTAAGGATCCATAGCCAGTCGGCATATTGAGCCCATGTTGAAGAAGAAACGGACCGGAAACCTTGGATCCACGACATGAAGGAATAATTGGAAAAGGGAGAATACCCAAAGCTTGCAAGCCATACTAAAAAACGCGCGCTTCGGAGATTTTTCAACAACTTCTTTCATAGCGGAGGAATCATGTACAAGAGGACTCCTGATTTGGGGTTATTAAGGTGTGTCGATGCAAAGGAAGCCTCCAAACTACTTGAAGAAATACATGTTAGGACCTGCGGCCCACATATGAACGGTTTTGTCTTAGCCAAGAAAATACTCAGAGCCGGTTATTTCTGGATGACCATGGAAATGAACTGCATCTAGTATGTCTGAAAATGCTACTACATGCAGATATGATAAAGGTACCCCCAAATGAGCTCAATGAAACAAGCTCACCTTGGACGTTCGCCGCTTGGGGAATGGACATCATTATACTGATCGAACCTACCGCCTCCAACGGACACAGGTTCATCTTGGTAGCAATTGATTATTTCACTAAATGGGTCGAAGCAGCATCCTACAAAACAGTAACTAAGAAAGTCGTGACTTTGTCCGCATCCGTATTGTTTGTCGGTTTGGAGTTCCAGAGTCAATCATCACATACAATGGTTCCAATATCAATAACGATCTAATGAAATCCATGTGCGAAACTTTCAAAATCAAGCACAAGAATTCCACAGCCTATGGACCTCCGATGAATGGAGTTGTAGAAGCCGCCAACAAGAACATCAAGAAGATATTGAGGAAGATGATAGAAAATCACAAACAGTGGCACGAGAAGTTATCATTTGGTTTGTTGGGTTACCGCACCACGGTCCGTACAACAACTGGGGCAACTCCTTACTTGTTGGTTTATGGTACGGAAGCTGTTATTCCTGCCGAAGTGGAGATCCCTTCGTTAAAAATCATACAAGAAGCCGAGCTTAGCGACGCAGAGTGGGTGAAGAGTCGGTATGAGCAACTAGACCTTATACACGAGAAAATGATGAATGCAATATGTCATGGTCAACTTTATCAGAATAGAATGTTCAGAGCCTTCAAAAAAAGAGTCAAGCCGAGACAGTTCACACCGGGGCAGCTGGTATTGAAGAAAATCTTTCCACATCAAAGGGAAGACAAAGGGAAATTCTCTCCCAACTTGAAAGGTCTGTATATGGTTCATCGAGTATTGACAGAAGGAGCTATTATACTCGCAGAAATGGACGGAGAAGTATGGCCAAAACATATCAACTCAGATGCAGTCAAACGATACTATGTGTAATTCTTTATGCTTTTCCCAAGTGATGTAAACTGAACTATGCCTGACCTGATTTTTGTTTAAGAGGGGATACATAGGCATCCCTATGGGTTCGGTCACAATTCAATAAAATTTTATTTTTCCCTACAATTGGAAATTTGGGCAGAATTTTGAGGAGGACCCTCAAAATTCCGAAGCAAGTTCAGCCGATCACCGCAGGCGCAAAAGTCAGAAGTGTCAACCCATCAAACTGGGGAAGAATTTTGAGGAGGGGCCTCAAAATTCCGTAGCATGAGAGGTTGTAATGTCTTGAACCGTGTCACAGTCGTCGGTTCATCTAAATTATTTTAAAATATATGTTTATACTACATCTTTAGAAAATCATGCATACTTACTCTTGAAAATAGCTCTGTTTAGCAAATGCCACCCCGATGATATGAACATGATCATCAGATCAGGCATACGAGCCAGCAAAGACAGCTGGAATACGAACCAACCCTCCTCATTTACAGAACTCACGACTTTTCTTTGGATGCAAGAACAAAGAATAAACATGCAGAGAAGTCACAAATTTTAACACAGTTGCAAATGCCAAAGTTCACTGTCTGCACAAAGAATGAACCTGTTCAAAGTCACGAAAACCATCGCACTTGCCGACATTTGATATCAGCACAAAGGATAACGTGATCCGCAGTCACAAGGCTCCCAACAATCGCAATACCACAATCTACTACCAACTAAGAAATTCTACTGTCATTTATTATTTAATCTTCTACATGATGCTAAGCTCTACCTCCATCTGCGTACGGCTAACTTTCTGCCTTCCTCTGCGTAAGGCTAACTTTCTGCCTTCCTCTGCATAAGGCTAACTTTCTGCCTTCCACTTGCATAAGTCTAATCTTCTGCCTTCCATCTACATAAGGCTAACTTTCTACCTTCCTCTGCATAAGGCTACCTTTGTGCCTTCCTTCTTCATAAGGCTACCTTTCTGCCTTCTTCTGCATAAGGCTACCTTTCTGCCTTCCCTTTGCATAAGGCTAATCTCTGCCTTCATCCTGCATGAGACTAAGCTCTGCCTCCAATTTACTTTTTCATCGAGACTAAGCACTGTATCTCAAGCATTGATTACTTCACTATTCTTTCGGGCTAAGCTCTGCCCTTCAATTCGCAAGACTAAGCTTTGTTTTGTCAAGCATCATACTATTGAATCTCAAGGGCTGAAATATCGCCAACTTGTCCAAAGACGTCATCGTTCGGAGGCATCATCTTCATGTCCCGAGAACATCATTTCATGTCCTGCGAATCCTTCATCGAACAATTCATGGCCCAGGACATCATGGTCTGAGGACGTCATCCTTAACCGTTCGAAGACATCATTCATAGTCCAACGAGAAGTTGCATCATGTTTAAATTTACGCACAGTATGCGCTTGTATTGTTTTATTTGCAGGTAACCCGGCAAGCGACGGCTATCCTAGCAGGAGCGATCCCGTTCCAGTTCTCCCAGCCTATCAAATCTAACCATTCCTGTAAACCATTCACTCACCCAGCCTTAGACGTTGCGTCCGTTCTTGTAATAACTCCATCGGTATACTTCGTCGATGGATCCGGAACTACATACAACCTGATTCTTGTAAAACCAGGGATATGTAGGCAGCGCCAGGGTGTGGCCTTAATTTCCCAACCCGTTTCGCTCGGTAAAATTGGCCATCATAACTTTACCCGACAAACTCTTTCATCCTTTCCGGGTAAAGGGGGGCAACTGTTGATACCCAGATTTTTCTAAAAATATTTTTAAGTTGTATATATAGCCTCAAATCATGCATTAATAGCAATTGGTATTTTTTCATAATTTTTCCTATATTTTATTAACTTATTCTAATTTATCCAGCATTTTATTTTCAATAAATAATTACAAAAGTGCATTAAAAATGATTTCAAAAGTATTTCTTGATTTAAATTATTATTTAGGGTCCTACTAAGACAATATTATTTCACAATTCGCCGAATTGGCATCTTTTGGCTATAATTGCAATACCTTTACAATTATAGCCCAATCATATGATTTTATACTATTTTTATCCAATAATTAACATTTGTATTTTTAAATACTAAGTAATCATTTTCATTTATTATTATTTTAGCATGAATTTCCTTTTTACACAATTACTAGCTATTTTTATAAATTGTTTTATCTAATCTAATTAGGTATTTAACAGCTAGCCACTTATATTTCGATTTTAGCCTAATTAGGACCTGATCATAACCCAACGAAATCAACCCAGCAAACCCCAAGCCCAAACTTAAATCCTACCTGGCCCAATCCGGATTTAATCCTGACCGTTGATCAAAATTGATCAACGGTCCAGATGACCCCTTCCTAAAATAAACCTAACGACTACCCTTCCCCTTTCTCATTTCACTCCCTCACTCTGCCGTTACATATCTCTCTTCTCTCTCATCTCTCTCAACTCCCTCTGCTAACCTAAGCCCTTCTCCGGTCATCGCCTTGCCGGAAACCATGGTGGTTTCACCACCCCCAGCCTCATGGCTCCCTCCTTAAATGGGTATCACTACTCTGAGGTCTTCAAGAGAACCAAAGGCGGTTCACTCACCTCCCATGATCTATAATGCCATCCTCCGTCCATCCATGGCCGTCCGAGTAAGATCTTACCATTTCCGGTTAAAACTAGTGATTTTTGAGTTATTTCTCCTTCTCTCTGGGTTCTCTCTTTGAAACCCTTACTTCTAAACCCTCGATTTTCTTTAGATCTGTAACGGATCCGTACATATTATAAGTTATTTCAATATTTTCCTTAAAGATTTTTAGTTTTCCCTAAAACGATTCTTCGTCTTCAAACTAGGGTTCTTAAACCCCTTTTCAAAATAGTTTCCTTTCTGACTTTTTAGCATTATCTTATGATTTTCATTGTGTTTAAACATTATTTAAGCTTTTTCTTTTTGTCTGATTTTTTTTGTTAAAAAACCCCAAATTTCTTGGTTTCAATCTGTGGTTCTGAGTTTATTTGCGATAATATGTTTACCTGTTCTATTATGATTGTTGTGTTTTCATGAGTACTTCGTGATTTTGCTCCATATTTGCTATTAGGGTTTCTGACTCTTCATTACTTCTACCTATATCATGCATATGCTATGATTTAGACTGTTTTCTATATGAAACCCTAACTTTTATGTTAAACTAGTCTTATTATAGTTCTGATTTTTTGTCTATCACATGTTTATTCTCATAATATTGTGATAAATTAGTGATATCTTCTCTATTTGTGAATCCCTGAATCTCTATGATTGGTACTTCACTGATTTTTGCATAATGATTCTTGAGTATTTTTGATTTCCTGTGTCTCTTTGTTTGTATCATACCTACCCACTAATGTTTGGTAATTTCTCTGATTGATGCTAATTTCCTGTGATTCGAACATCACTTGAGGGTTTTTCTTACTGATTTCCATAATATACATTATTTCTTGCCTTATTTCTCTAGCTGATTTTGCTGTCAAATTAATTCATATATATACTTTCCTAAATAGGAGTCTGAACTTGGCTCTAATTACATACTCTATACCTATATTACACTTTTACTATTTCCTTATGAATTACCATCAGTCTATACGATTTTCTTTCCTTATGTTACTACTGTCTATCACTGATTGAGTAAGACTCCTTAATTAAAGAGAGTACTTACATTAATTTGATTCTAATTGATGTTTACTTTCATAATATTTGTTGTACTATCATTTGTTACCTTATTTTCTGCCTATTTCAAAACTATATATACCCTATTCTCTCATTAATAGGGAACAGACACTATTCAGAACTCTTTTACACACAAATATTCTCTTCTCTCTATGGTTATTTGCTAGTATTAGCCGGCTGCAAGCCAAGGCTGGTTATTCTAATTTATCGCTCTTTATTCTGTGCTTGTTATCTCCTATATTGGTATGTCCTAATTTCAGTTTAAGTCACAAAATAACATGTTTATTTTGCTACTGCAATTCATTCTCTTTCTAGTCTGCTTTTACTTATGGTTCGGTTGTTCAACCTGCAATTGGTATGTCTACTTTACTGCTTTATTAGTATTATTCTTAATGTACCCCCTCCTTTAGACTCAACATGTTTAGAAATATTATCCCCCTTAGTATCCCTCAATGTGATTCTGCTTCACTTATGATTCCTGGCATGAACAACTATGTGGTAAAACTTTTCCGTGATTACTAGGTTCTGTGATACATCCTTAACCCCCCGATATCCCTGGAGATTTCTCTGATCCTGAAATTAAGTGTAACTTTGTCTACTGTGATCCTACCCCTATATGCTTCATACTTGTCCCCAATCCCTCATCTCTCAGCTTGTGATTGCTGAACTTGTTTAATTCCTGTTTCTTGTTCTATGTGTGTGCTGTTTTGATTCTGAAATGGGTATGTTGTTTGTACTTTTTCCCTACCCTTTTTCAAACTGTTTTCACTGAGTAAATTCCTCTATTTGTTGTGCAAAAAATATTTTTAAACAAGCTCTATTTCAGAAATTGTTTTCATACTCAATCTTTTTTCAAAACTATGTCAAGCACTCTCACTCTACTCTTAGAAACTCTAGGTTCTGCCCCTCTAATGTGTGACGGCTTTGGGATCCCTGTGAGATCCCTTTGAACTCTGATGCATTAGAGCTGGCCCTTCCACACTGCACTTACTCAATTATGGTTATGAAAATCTGGGTGTGAGCACTGCCTGGGATCCCTTGAGGTCCTTAGCGAACTCTGACACACCCGGATTATGTGAAAGGCTGTCAAACACTGCTTGGCATTGATAACTTTGGAGATCTAGGCCTATTGGTAGGCTCCCTATAGTGTAACTTCTTATTTTTCTTATTCACTTATGTAATTCATGCAATGTCCTGCAATAATTCATTTGTAAACAACTATTGGGGATGTATAGTGAAAAGGGAGGGGTAATTATGCATGCCAAAGGGTAGAAACCATGACTTAGGTTTACATTTCTATTTGCGCAATAGAACTCATATTTAGGACTCATATGTGCAAATAATATCATGCATTAGATACCATGCTCCTTAGACTCTATGAATAATTGTTTCAGCATCTTACTTTGGCACTATGATTGTATCACTTAGAAATCCTGTTTTA
>MDKH01235543.1:0-29099 GCA_005239495.1 Nicotiana undulata
TCCTCCTCCTCCTCCTCCTCCTTCTTCTTCTTCTTCTTCTTCTTCTTCACATCTTTTTGTACTGGGGTGGGCTCTTTCACTACTTATCCTTATCAAAGTTATAAACTTTACCGTCTCCTTGGGGTTTATTTCAGTATAACCTGGCAAAGTACCTGGGATCCTTTCAGATAATATTATTGCAATCTGTCTCACTTGTCTCTCCAGATTTCAAAGACATGTACCTATCTCCTTTATAACCACCCATGTTCCCTTATAGTCGCACTATGAATTTCGAACTTCTCATTAGTTTTCTGAATGAAGGCCTTCATGAGATCTTCTAAACCAGACTGAATGAGATGTTGATGCTGAAATTGTTGCCTCTGCTGATTTTGGTTTACTAGCGCTCCTTGTCCCTAAGGTCTAGGATTATTCTGTTGCCATGCATTTTTTGTACCTCTAGGTGAACTCCATGAAATATTGGGGTGCCTCTGACCCATCGCATTAAAGTTGTAATTTCCCACAATATTCATTTCCTCGGTTGAGGCTTGACAATCATGAGTAGGGGTCCTCTTCCACATATATCATACGCTGCGTGAGTCTCCCTCTGTATTGAGGCTAAGGCCAGCTTCCTTATTTCTTTGGCCATAGCATCCAACTGTACCTGCGCATATGTGTTAGCGTCAACTTGGTGAACTCCAGTCGCTCTTCTTCTTTCAGCACTTTCAGAGGGCCACTGATTTGCATCTTCAGACAATTCATCGAGAATAGTGACTATCTCCTCTGGTGTCTTTTTCATCAAAGGACCTCCAGTTGCATTACTCAATGTGCTGCGTGAGGCCGGTGTCAAATCATCCCAAAAGTCCTAGAGTTGCATGCAGAGTTCAATTCCGCTATGTTGACACTTTCTGACTATTTCCTTAAACCTACCCTAAGCTTCAAACACACTT
The DNA here is from genome assembly GCA_005239495.1 of Nicotiana undulata. NCBI lineage: Eukaryota > Viridiplantae > Streptophyta > Magnoliopsida > Solanales > Solanaceae > Nicotiana > Nicotiana undulata. The sequence continues at coordinate 927 of MDKH01235543.1, forward strand.
TCATTGTCTTTCGGGTAGAAGTTATGGATCTCTCTTCTAGCTTACCCATTTTAGCTGAGGAGAAATATTTGTCAAGAAATTTTCTTGTCATCTCCTCCCATGTTCTAATGGATCCCTGAGGCAAGCTTCGAAGCCACTGCTTTTCATCATCTTTAAATGTGAAGGGGAATGCCCTTAAGTAAATTGCATCTTGTGAAACACCATTGTATTGAAATGTGTTCATGATCTCCTCGAAGTCCATTAGATGGTTGTTTGGATCTTCGATCATCTTTCCTCTGAAGACACAACAATTTTGAAGGGTTTGAAGCAACCCTTGCTTTAACTCGAAATTGTTGCTGCAACTAGAGGTGGTCTAATACTCGACAATCCTTAGTTTTAGACCGGTCTAGCGTAATCACCAAGTGGTCTCTTAACACCAGGAGCTATTATTCTGAACTGGTCTAGAACCAAAGGTTGATTCTGATTAAGTCAGTGACCCCTCTCTTCTTCATAAATGCGATGCGCGTCTCTAATAGATGCTTCTTCAACATCCCTTGCAACATTTTCTCTTTGTTGGGTTGCCTCTCTTGCAGCCAAATCCACATTGTCCTCGTCTCCAACCATAGTTTCTTTGGTTGAGGATTGCCTAACCTTTTCTATATTCTCGGGGAGATTTCTTTCCTTCCTCAACTGTCGTAGTTCTTTTTCAATTTCTGGCTCGTATGGTAGCAATTCTTTCCCAGAAGATCGAGTCATGCACCACTCTTACCTGTAGCTTGCGCACAGTCAAGGAACACCAAACGTAAAAAGGAAAAAAATAAAAAGAAAAAGAAAAAATTTCTGAATTAGCACTACAACTATTTCAAACACTATTGATTTCCAATCCCCGACAACTGCGCCAAAATTTGACAAGCTTAAAACACAACACAATTATGCTCGCTAGTGGAATATAGTATAATATAATATCGTATCCACATGGATTGGATTGAAATAGTATTATTGTAGGTTGTAGCTAGATTGCTATCCAAGATGATCAATAGTTGAGAATTATGTGAATTAAAACTAAAATTAACTAAGATAGAGCTAATTGACTAATGACAATCGAACAAAAGTAAGCAAGGAAATATCAATTTGAGAAAGCAGGGGTTGATTGGATAGGTGAAAGATAATTGTCTGGGATTTAACTCTAGTAATTTCACTTCTAACGTTCAAGTGAGTCTCTCGAATTCACTCAATTATTAGTTCAAACATTTAGTAGAAACTCCTCTCTCGATTAAGTCTCAACTTCAGAATATGAACCAATTTAAGCTCGGTGAAGATATGCAAGCATTCGTAGTGCATTAGTCTTTAGGAGAACCTCTTTCGATTATCCTGCTAACTAGGTTTAATCAACAATTCAACTAGCATCTCTTGATTACTAAGCATAATTAATGAACTCAATCAATAAGATAATGCAAGGATATCACAAATTATACCTATCTCGATTACATGAACATATGAATATAGATGCAACAGTTAAAACACCCAAAACGATTCAATAGATAAAAACTAGAGTTAATATCCACAAACAATCATCAATGCACCAAATCCATCAATCCCTAAAGAGAACTACTCCATAGATATGAAGTAACTCATCACAAATATAAAGAAAAACATAAAACTATCCAAACTCTTGTCTTGAGTGAGGGTTGAATGATGAATACCTTGTGCTTTCGCTTCTCCACCTACTCCCTAGACTCCTTATGTGTTATATGTGTCAAAAGTCCCAAAAACATCATTTTTCATGTATGTATACCAAGTAAGGTCGGGCCCAGACAAAAAATACCTTCTCATGCGCAAAATAGGATCTCTGTAAAAATTGCACATGCGCCGCATAGGGCGACGTGCCTTGCCAGTCATTAGTGGGGATATCCAGAGAGTTGAAATCTATCAGGCACCATGATTTTTCACAGGCGCGGCACGCCACGCGCCGCGCTAGTGTTGTTTTCTCAAAGTCTGCCTTTTTCCTTCGATTTTGACATCCAGACTTGGTCCTCGACCCCCGAACGCGATCCCGGATTAATCTCTTGAGCTTTTACTCAGACTTCAAAGCTCCAAATCACTCAAATTCATTTCGTGATATCTACATATCTTGGAATCCTTTTACAAGGCATAAAACACGCGATTAGTGCAAAACACTAGCGATTAAAGCTCAAACTCTATTAAAGTGAAGAAAATTAGAGTGTAATAAGCGATTAAAACACGAGAATATAGCCTACCAACAGATTCATATCTACTTGAATCCTTGTTGGCATCCTTGAGAACCAGGTTCATCTCCTTCCCGGGTTCTCTTTATTCAAGATCCTTCTTTCTCTTTATCTCATAAGTTTTGAGATTTCCAATAAGCTCGTCAATAGTCAGCTTATGTAGGTCTTTGGCTTTAGTGACAACATTAACCTTGCTCTCCGAGGAACTTAGTAGAACACTGAGTATATTCCGGACCATCTTGTTGGTTGGAATGATTTCACCAAGTGAATGAATCTCATTGATTATGGAGGTGACGTGGGTATGCATCTCTTGAATTAACTTATCCTCTTTCGTTTTAAAGAGTTCATACTCATTTGTAAGCATATCTATTTTGGACTTCTCTACCTGAGTAGTCTCCTCGTGAGCCGTTAAGAGCTTCTCAGATTTCCTTGGCAGATTCACATGCCGAGATACGGTTATACTCGTCTGGTCCAATACCACACACAAGAATCTTCTTCGTCTTGAAGTTCTTCTCAACAGCTTTTCGGTCAGCACCATTGTATTCTTTTCTTGTCTTTGGAACAGTCTTTATTCTCGCTCCAACAACCTTCATAGGGACAAATGGACCATTACAAATCACATCCCAAATCTAAAATTCTTCATCCATAATGAAGTCATGCATTCTTGTTTTCCACCAACCATAGTATTGGCCGTTGAATCTTTCATAGGGACAAAGGGACCATCACAAATCACGTCCCAAAGCTCGGAGTCTTCATCCATAATTAAGTCATGTATTCTTGTTTTACACCAACCATAGTATTGGCCATTGAATCTTGACTGTCCTTCCTCGAAGTTTTGTGGAGCAGCCATGATGAGGATCCTTTTTAGGTGTTAACCTTTTAGAAAGAACCGACTCTGATACCAATTGATAAAAACGAGGAGTCCACCAAACTGTATAGAGAACCAGGTTCTCTATCAGTTCCCACAATAAGCTATAGATTGTAAAACCAAAAAGTATACGGAACTCGATTCTCTATCAGTTCCCACAGTAAATCGATAGCAAATAAAGAACACACGATACTTACGTGGAAAACTCCTTGCTCAAGGGATTAAAAACCAAGACCTACCCTAGTAGTATTTCAACTCCACTAAACAGAGCAAACTTAATATTACAACATATTGCAATCTATGAATTAAACTCTTAATCCCTCACCCTTTATAATAACTCGATTGTAAGCCCTTTGCAATAACTGTAGCACAAAACAACATACCTTGACTAACTCTAGTCAAGAAATTAAACCAAACAGTGGTTTAAATCTGTCCTACAAAGACACTTCTTGAAAGTAATGTAGGATTACAAATGAAGAACAAATAACAAAGACTCAACAAACCTAAGGACTTAAGATATCTTCAATCTTTGGATCTGGTCCTTGAGGTTGCAACAACTTTATTCTTGAGAGAGGTGGTGGCGAGCACTTGAGAGAATATTATTTTGTTCTTGAGAGAGGTGGTGGCTAGCACTTGAGAGAATATTATCTTTTGATTTGCAAGTGTTGGTTGAAATCCCTTGCCTCATGTTGATAATAATATAGAGTGAGGTCATCAAGATACAATAAAGTATCCTTTAGTTTGGCCTTAACAAGCTACATATGTGTTGCTGTACCGACGCTAGACAATACAGTACAACAGTGTGCCAGACGGTACAGTACAACAACTTTTACAATTGTACAGTTGACTGCACGATGACCATGGAAAGTGATCCCTATCTGTTCCCTTTGATGTTCCCTTATTTGATTTCATTGAGAATTGAACCAGACATCTGACTAGTTACTATGAATGCAAGGGAACTAATTGTATCAGGTAACTTATCTGGTTCTCTCATGAAGTTTGTCAAATCATCAAAACAAAAGACACATAATTTATCAATTTCCCCCTTTTCGATGATGATAGACTTAGAATTAATATTCCCCACGAGAATCGGATCTCCACATTGTTCTCCCTACGAATCAACCATATTCCCCGAGAATCAAACTAAAGGAACTGATCACAACTAGTTCCTCGTACTGTTTGTCAAATCTATCAAAGCTTATCAAAGTTATTTATGGCTTAGCTTAAACAGGCTCATATGATTTCGTATTTTTTTCCCTAAACACAATAGGAATAAACAGGGCAACTTTTAATAAAAAAATAGGCCAAAAAAATATTTTCTAGCTGTCATTATAGCATTCATTTAGGTGGGATTTGTCACACTAACCATGATGCATGTTATAAGCGGACCCATTAGTCATACATAAATATTCTAGTATTTGTATAGAAGTTTGGATTTTGGGTATCAGTACTTCCAAAACTTAATTACTAGTAAGGTATTTTAGGAACTTATTGAAAAGTATTTTACGCGAAATATTGATTTCACTTACAAATATTTAACTATTTTCAAATTAAATTCATGACCAAACATAATTTTAACACTCAAATAATTGTTTTAACTCCATCTTCATCTATACATTTTTATAACTTCAAAGTTCAAACCAAGCATTTTCCCTAATCTGTAATGTTCATAATTCCCCCAAAAAATAAGAGAAAAGAGAGTTGTTGGCCTTTCGCAATTACATCCAGTTTTTCTTTTCTGGTAATATTTTTTTTTGACTGGAGTGTACTCTTGAGCTTGTAAATGAGGATTTATATTACGGATTCAAAATTATGTAGGATTGAGGCATAATAATTGTTGTTGAGTGTATCTGTAAAAGGAGAAAGGATCACAGTTGGTTGCAGATCACAAGAGTTTCGAATTAAATAACCCTAATTATTTATTATCCTTTATTTAGAAAAAGATCTCCGTTTATTTAATTGTCAGCAAATGTTCCAAAACAGTTTCTATGTATTTTCTGCAATTGCCAATAAAATAATTTTTGTCCCCTTTCTTAATTTGTTGCTGTGCAAAGCTTTATTTAAGTGATTTGACAAATGTATGCTTCACCTTAAGAAGGAAAAAGAGACAAATGTGTTTTTTGGGAGGAAAAAAAAAGTTATCTTTTGGGGGCAACCAATGACCTGAAATCATGTTAGTACTGCAAAACTTAAGTTGTTTTATCCATATAACTTAGGGTAAATCTAAAAATAGTTTTATAGTCGTGGAAAGTAACAAACAAAATTAAGGAAATAACAATGTGAAAAACATTTTCTTTTTGCCAACCTTCCTTTCATGATTAAGAAAAAATGCCAGTCTCACATAAACAATGAGATTTCAATTCCACACAAATAAAAGCAACTTTTTAAAATCCGAAAATGGTTAATTAGTATTTAAAGTAGAGTTAATAACTCGATGGACTAAATTTAGAGAAATAAACTAGAAATACTCAATATATTCAACTGAAAGAAAACTATAGAGCCTTGAATAAGAAAACACAATATATAAACAACTGATTTATCAAAGTTTGACTTTAACTTTGGAGTAGTATTGTATAATTTGGACATCCAATAAAAAATTTCACTCCAATAAATAAATTTAAATTAATTTTTTTTAAGTATAAAATACAGAGAATTTATACAGCTCACTCATACAGATACAGACAAGGCAAACGGTTACTGAAAATCACCAAATAAAAAAGCTGCTTTCTTCTTCACTCATTACTTTCCATTCCTATTTTCACCGCCGTTAACTATAACCGACGAACAATCCTCAGCCTTCTCTCTCCGGTAAAACTACATTAACAGCTTATTTTAGCCGCCACGCCAAAAAATCATACTCCAGCTCACCTCAGCTCATATTTATTGGTTCTTTAAACATTCATTCGCTTGAATTTTGTCTTTTAGAAATTGTGGATCTTCAAAGCAATGGGAGAAGAAAAAGGAGCGTTAGCGCAAAAGCTGATTGAGATAGTAAATGAAATATCAGGCATTTCGGAGTTCAGGATTTCAGTGAAGAAAGAATACTGCAATCTGGGAAGGAGGCTCAAGTTATTGATTCCAATGTTCGAAGAGATTCGAGATAATGACGTGGCAGTTTCTGAAGACTCGATGAAAGCACTTGTTTCACTGAAGGAAGCTCTTGAATCAACCAAGGAATTGCTCAAATTCGGGAGCGAGGGAAGTAAGATTTATCTGGTGCGTGTTCCCCTTGTTATTTTTTTTAGTATTTTCTGTTTTGTCGGTTTAGTTTAGGAATTTTACTTGATTTATGTTACCATTATATAGAGGATTCATAATTTTGAGCTCAACTAGTTGGAATTGAGACGTAGTTGTTGATAGATATATTGATTGCAACTGCACAGTTACCTGTGAATTAAACTCCAGTGTGTAGGAGGTGGTGTAAAGCCATATATTAGATGAACAATGGATTATGGACATATCCATTCTAATCCTAAGAATTTTCAATAAATCCCTATTTTGTCTGAATTCCAAAAGGACACTAGATTTTTGTCATTAGCTCTCTAGTGATACACGGGAGGTTAATAGAAGTATCAAAATTATGATGTTTGTAGGTGTTGGGAGTGCCTGGACAAGGAAATCACAACCTTGTTAACTTTCCTAAAGCATAGTTGATCTCCTAGTTATGACTTCGTTAACTCATAGTCTCATACTGAAGAAACATTCACTAGTTTAACCTCTACACCACAACTTCTTTTCTCCTTAGCATGATTACCATAAGAGATCCTATGGCCTGATGATTTGAATTCTTAGCAATGCCTTTGCCATGTTGTATAAACCAAATTGTAATCCATTAAAGGCTCAATGCAGTAGTATTCCTGTGAAGGTTCTGAATCTTGTAACAAGGGGAGTCGACAAGTCCTAAGTTGATGATGAGGAGTTCAATTGGCTAGGATTTGTGCTTTTATGACTCTGTCCTTGGATTATTGCACACCATCAGAAGGTTGTGCTGTTATTTCTGCTCTGAATACTTAACTTTGTGGAGAAATCCACTAGCTGTTTGCTACCAAACCTCTTAGAAATGCTCTTGTTTCCTGTGCAATGATTACGTATCATTGCCTATTTGTTTAGCCTTTTGTTTTTATTGAGGATAAATGCAACATCAACAAGGTTGGCATGTTCGGTATGATAGAGAAAATGGTACTTGCTATATGGCTGAACCCTTTTGTTGAATTTTTCTTCCTCATCTCCTTCTCCTACTTTCAAAAAGTGGGGAGCTGACATTGAATGAGATTAAAATGCAAACTAGGAAAGAGAAGAATACATGCATTTATCATGAAATATTTGATGTGTACTTGCCTATTCGGGATCTCACATTGGATTAGACTTTCTTTGTTAGAACGATTTTAAAGTAAGTTTTTTTGAAATGAAACTAGTTGCAGCATCTTGATAGAGAAGCTAATACACAGAAGCTGAATAGAGTTGCAATGCAGGGTTTGAAAGATTTTTTGTGCTCTTTTAAGTTAGATATGTGATGATCAAAATTTTGAGCTGAAAATGTAGGAAATGAAGGGCGTTGAAATGTTTGACCATCTCATCTAAAAGTTTAGGTTATTAGTGAGAGCACATATTTATTTAGCTAATTGTGTTTTCAACACCCTCCCTCACGTGCATGCCTGCATGACTTCTTTCATTAACCAAGCACATTGATTTTGTTTTAATAATGGGTGGCGATGAGACACGAACCCAGGACCTCTGCCTGCTCTGATACCATGTTGAAGTATGTGACCATCTCATCGAGCTACTTAAGTTATTAGAGAGAGAATACATTTGATTAGTTAATTATGTCTTCAAAAAAAGGCTTGTGACAACTCAAGTCAGGTAAAGATGTCTCATAACACGTGCAACATCAATAAGTGTCAAACATGTTACAGTTTGCTTATGTGATCGTGAAATAAAATAAAAAAGAATCTTATCCAAAAAGATCTAAAAGAAAAAAGAAATAGAAGAGGACAGCAGGTCATTCCCATAGCTGACAGCTGTCTTTTGACAATTGCTATTGGGGCTTTCTACAACAACTAATACTCTTCAATCCCCAATTAGTTGCCGTTGAGTCTATGATCCTCAATATTTATTCCACTCCATTAGGCTTGTCCCATTCTAATATTCAGAATCCTACCAATTGCAGTTTCTCGAACACTAGAGATTCCTTACATTTTCTATGTACAAATATCTAAACAAACTAAAAGACCTGTAGTGAAACACCGAACCTGATGTAAGTCTACCAACACAACTAAGCTTTAATTCCAATTATCGCCTTTATCGATATTTTGCTTCCTATGTTTTGCACTTTCGATAAGTCTGCATGGGTTATGATACTGTCTGTGCTTTAGCTAACTTTTTTCATATAATTTAGGGATGCCTTTCCTTTTTAGTATTTTCAATCATCATATTGTTGCACTTACTTACATTTGGAGATCTATTAGGACATGACCAAACCATGTCAGGCGACCTATTTCAATTTATTCTTTATGCGTGTAGTGTGCTACTTGTACCTCTTCTGTCAAATGTGATCAATCCTATGCACATCTATTTAACATCTGCATTTTGGCGCTTGTGTTGTGGAGAAGTTGGGTGTTAGAGGCCCAACACTCACTCTCTTATAACATTACTGGCCTCTCAACCGTTTTGTAGTTCACTTTGGTAAGTACCTCCCTCTTGGGGCATTATGTTGTAAACTGATAATGGAGTAGTTGTTTCTTTAGGGAGAAGACTCTTAATGGATTTGGAAGCTATTATTCTGCTACCTTAAAGTGAGTCTTTAATAGCATGGCTGATCCACGGCTTTTAGGTCATCAAGACGTCTGAACTCCTCATTTCTTCTCCCTGAAGTGCCGGTTTTACATCTATTAATCAAGTGTTTGCATGGGAAAATGGTTCTCACAGTCATCATTTGGATTCATAGCTGGTGTTGCGTATTGAGCAGATTTCTCTTTCAACTGCAAATAATTCCTTACATGTATGAGTGATTAACTTTAGTCCTTGTAGAGCACTGACATCGGCCTATCTTGGCCTACAGAGTAAAGCTCAATTCTGGGAATTTCTCTTTGCAGGTGTTAGAAAGGGAGCAGATAATGAATAAATTTCATGAAGTGACAGCCCAGCTTGAACAAGCTTTAAGTGGAGTTCATTATGAAGAGCTTGACATTTCTGATGAAGTTAAAGAGCAGGTAAAAGATTACCTTATTAAGTCTTCATTTATTGTGGATGGATACGTCTCTTGATGTGCAATTATGCAATTATTCTTTTCCATCTGTGGCTTCAATTTCCAGGTAGAGCTTGTTCTTTCTCAGTTCCAAAGAGCCAAAGGAAGGGTTGATACGCCTGATGCCGAACTACATGAGGATCTATTGTCCATTTATAGTGAGAGTATTGATGCTGCTATAGATCCAGTTTTCCTAAGGCAATTGGTTGAGAAGTTACAGCTGACTGGAATAGATGATCTCACACAAGAATCATGTGCTTTGCATGAAATGATCACTGCTACTGGCGAAGACATAGAGGAGAGGATAGAGAAGATGTCAGTCATATTGAGGAAAATGAAGGATTTTGTGCTGACTGAGAATCCGGAGAGTGATTCTTCTTCGAGGGAGAAGTCTTCAACTTGTAGTGGACAAGCATCTACAGGGACAAATTATAAGGCCCCAGTAATACCTGATGATTTTCGGTGTCCTATATCCCTGGAATTGATGAAAGATCCTGTCATTGTTTCATCTGGGCAGGTATCATTATTGGATCTTTATCTTGCTTTTATTTTTCGGTTAAAATTGGTTGCCTTATTATCCATTTCTCTTGCTTCCTGATGACAGCGAAGACGTTTTTACAGAGTCCTTTCGTTTCTTTTATATTGCATTTGTGAGGATACATGGTTATTATAGTATCTTGTATTGGTGCATGCATGGATGTGACTCAGACTGTCAAAACCAGGCCATAGTCATTTCATTCAAGTGCTGCAGGTCCCTTTTGTCTGTTTTCCTTCTTTTTTTCAGTAAATGGAGTAAATATAACCTAAATGATCATGGAAGAAACTATCCATCTTCTAGCGGGACTATAACATGTGTATTAAGTAACAACTCCAATACCAGTGGCTCCTACACCCAATATCTCTCTGGCTCTTGCTAGTAGAGGCAGATGGAACATTTTGCTCCTTTATGATTAATTTTGACAAGCTCTCAGATCCAGCGCATTTCCCATCATTTTCCGTGAAGTGCTTTGAAATCAGTTGTATCACTTTAAATTGAGAATGGAGGAATAAGGTAGATAGTGATTATTGTTTGTCTCTTTTTCAATCGGTAAAGTAGACTGATTCATATGCTGAAAAGTATAGACTGACAGGTGATTCGTATTCAATTTTATTGCTATATGGTCCTTGCTGATTTATGAGATTATTTCTTGAGCATTTATATATTCTGCCAAAATCTTGATACAGGATTTATGTCGCATCTATGCTACTTCTCTATGAGGCACATGCCTTATAGACCTCATGTTCATGGAAGATGTGGTTTCATGTTGGTAGGCTAAATTTGAACTGTAGTTATCATTTCCATATCGTAGTTTACTAACAATAAATATGGTTTCCTCCACTCCAGACTTATGAGCGTTCTTCTATTGAGAAGTGGTTGGAAGCAGGGCATAGCACTTGTCCCAAGACACAACAAGTCCTCACAAGCAATACTGTCACTCCAAACTATGTGTTGCGAAGCCTCATAGCACAGTGGTGTGAAGCGAATGGGGTTGAACCACCCAAACGACCAGGTAGTTTACCCAATAAGTCAGCATCCGCATGCACGCCTGCTGAGCACTCAAAGATAGAAGATCTCCTGAGAAAGCTCACATCTGGCAAACCTGAAGATCGACTCTCTGCCACAGGTGAAATCCGCCTACTTGCTAAGCGCAATGCTGATAATCGTGTTGCAATAGCTGAAGCAGGTGCTATTCCTCTGCTTGTCGACCTTCTTTCCACACCCGATTCTCGGATCCAAGAGCATGCTGTTACGGCACTACTTAACCTTTCTATTTGTGAGGATAACAAACGGAGCATTGTAACATCAGGGGCAGTGCCTGGTATCGTCCATGTGCTTAAGAAGGGGAGCATGGAAGCACGTGAAAATGCAGCCGCCGCCCTATTTAGCCTTTCTGTTATAGATGAAAATAAGGTCATAATTGGTACTTATGGAGCAATTTCTCCACTTGTGACATTACTAAGTGATGGCACCCAGAGAGGGAAGAAAGATGCAGCTACTGCACTTTTCAATCTGTGCATTTATCAAGGGAACAAGGGCAAGGCAGTAAGGGCTGGAGTTGTGCCCACTCTAATGCAGCTGCTTACTGAACCTCAAGGTGGTATGGTCGATGAGGCACTTGCCATTTTAGCAATATTGGCTAGTCACCCAGAAGGGAAGGCGGCCATTGGAGCTGCAGGGGCAGTTCCTGTTTTGGTAAATGTGATCGCAAATGGGTCTCCCAGGAACAAAGAAAATGCAGTTGCAGTGTTGGTACACCTCTGCTCTGGGGACCAACATCATATAGTAGAGGTTCAGGAGCTGGAAGTAATGGGGCCGTTGCTAGATTTAGTACAAAATGGCACTGATAGGGGCAAACGAAAAGCAACTCAGTTGCTTGAACGAATAAACAGATATGCTGAGCAGCAAAAGCAGCCCCAGATACAAGCTGAAGCTCCAGTCCATGCTCACATTCATAACCAGCTCTCACAGTCGCCACCCTCATCGACAAATTCTGTGGACAGCTGAATGTTTTTTTTTTCCTGTTATATTTGTCTTTGCTTGGTTTTTTTTATAGCATTGATTTAAGGAAGGGGTTTAGGTGTGGGATAATGGGTGGAAGATCACCTGTCACCTCCATCAAATTCTTCATTTATTTTTTGGGGTTGAGGTGTATACACTCCCATGAGAAAAGGCCATGGATTGAGAGTAAAAACTGAAAAAACACAAACAGCTTTGACAATATTGAATGTCAATTGTACCATTATAATACATGTACAAGTGAAATCTTCCTCAGTTTTTATAAGAGGAGATGCTTTCTATTAGAATAAACCTTGTTCCATTACTTCCCTTGATCAATCAAATTATTGATAGAATAAGAAATCAGTATTTTACCCCAACTCTTGTCAAAACCTGAAAGCAGTACAGCACATATGTTATGTTTGTTGCTCAACTGGGTATCATGGAAGCGGTCTCATTTAATCAGTTCACAATAATTGAAAGCCCACTTTAACTGGTAACAGTCTACTTGCTTTACGGACTGTTTCACAATCAACTGCTTGAAAACAGATTGAATTCACTATTGCCAAAATCAGTTCTGAGCTATTCGAGTGGTGCAATCTTACTTAAAAACAATCAAATAATGTTTTGCATATATGAGAAGATTTATTGGTCCTAATACTTTATTTTAACAAAAATTTGTTTGGACGAGCTCGTGAGCACCTTGATTCCACCAGGTACCTCCTACATTTAATAAATACAATTGCATAACTTTGCCCGCCAACCAAGAGTTAAACATATGGGAATGAATTACCTCACCAAATATTTATCGCTACCGACCAACACAAGTATCACATAACTTTGCCCGCTAATCGGGTAGTCCTTTGTGTTTGTGTTGGATACATTCATGATCTTCAAGGTTTACACGCAATTTATTTATCACTCTTAAGGTTAGGCGCTTAACCTTTAACATAAATAGTCCTTCAAGTTAAAGTGGGTCACTTTTAGTCCATGGCCACAAAAACATATAAAGATAGCGAAAAATTCAAAACTAGTTAAAACTAACGTCCATGTGAATGCTAATTGGACGAAACGATGAGCCACCGGCATCTTCAACTTATTTTAAAGGTATTATATCTTAAAATCCTTTAAATTTAACATGAATTATTGGTTATATTCTTAAACTACTCGTAGTGTTAATTATTCTCTAAATTTGGCTACTCGACAACCGTTACCCTTGGACGATCTCATTTGTAACCCTGGACCATCTCATCCTAGAAAAGTGGCGTACACACACCGGCCACCTAGATTTTTGTGTCCATGCGGCATTTTTGATGATAAAATATTGTTTACCTATTCAAATGTATTAATTAATTAGATCAACTCTTTTCGGATAAAATTGTAATAAAACTTAGCTAGAACTCCATTAATTAGGCTAACTCTTTTTGGCTAAAAATAATGAAGTTTCAGTTAAAAGTTTCAAATTTTACCTAAGAAAAAAGAAATGCATAGTTGAAAAAAATAGACATTGCATCTAGAAAAGATATAAAATACATAGTTTGAACACCATAATTTCGGCTAAATTTTGTTACTTAACTAAAAATTATGGATCTCTAAGAAAGTATTTTATACAGACTTCTCCGGAAAATAAAGAATACATTGTTAAAATAAAACGGTCGATGCATCTAAAGAGGAAATAAAAAAAAAATACAATTATAATTTTATTATTTTCTCTATATCTTTTTTATCTGGTAGACAATAATTGAGCTCTAGCCAAAAAATTTATACTGACTTGACATGAAAATAAAAATACAAAGTCGAAATGAATAGCTATTGTATATGAAGAAAGAAGAAAAAGAAATATACAATTGGTACTTCTATTATTTTGGTTAGAACTTTTTCATTTGGTAAAATGATTGAGTTCCAGCAAAAATTTGCAAATTTGACCCGAAAAAAAACAAAAACAAATACACAATTGCAACAAATAGACATTGTATCAGAAGAAAAAGAAAATAAATATATAGAAGAAATTAAAAGAAAATAAATAATTTGTGTAAAGTAGGCATTGTATATTAAGATTAAGCAAGAAGAAATATACAATTATGACAAATTAATCATTATATATATGCTTATGAGATAATTTTATGGTTAAAAAATATCCCATTAGGAAGCTGATTTTCGATATGTTTTCACTCTCATGCGCCTAAAAGAGAATGTCTATGTTCTTTGCTACATCAACGTTTATGGGGGTAACAAACTAACAACTATCAAATAATCAAGCTTAGGGGGATAATTGTGACAATGAATAATTTAGGGGTGCAACTAATAATTCATGTCTAGTTTAAGGGGATTTTAGGCATTCTGCATATTTGAAACACTACTAACAATTTGCTTAAAAGCGTCCGAAATAATCGACTGAATCGGTCGGCAATGGCCAATAAGCGTCCAAAACGGGATCCATTACGTGTGGTTGGTAACTGAATGGTCAGTAGAGCATACAAACAAAAGTCGGTCGAAAATTGATGATCAACATCGGTCGGTCATTACCGTATTGGTCGGTAGATTATTGTAATTACCGTATTGGTCGGTAGATTATTGCTGGCCCATCGACCAATATTGGTTGGTAGATTATTGTAACAATTTAATTTTACCGGCCAAAGTTGGTCGGTGTGCTAAATTAAAAAATTGTATTTACTGACCAACTTTGGTCGATAAATAAAACTAAATTAATGATATATTATTTTAATTACCAACCAACGTTGTTCGGTATACGAAAATAACCTTTTTTTTAAAAATAATAAAAATTTAAGAATGCCGACCAAAGTTGGTCGGTAGTCTTGATTTTCTGGAGATTGGCAACCAAATTACCGAACGATATTGGTCGGTATTGTTGAATTTGTAATTAACGTGCATTAATGGACCAACATTGATCAGTATTTATCAATTTAATATTTTTATCTTTACTGATCGAAGACAGTCGGTTTTCTGGGCATAAAATTGGCAGAAAATGCATGTTTTGGCAGCTACGCCACTTGCCAAATTGAAAAACATATTCACATACCAATAACCCCAAATTCACCATAAATCCAACCACCCATACACCCATATCTAACCAAAGTTCCAAACAAACCTTTAAAACAAACAAGTTCAATTAAAACATTCCAATTCAAAACCAATAAAAAACTAAGTAATTAAAACAAGTTCAAAATGTTCATTCGAATTCAAATCAAGTTCAATTAATTTAGTCCAAAGTATATCAAACTGTTATTCAAGGGGTATTTGTTGCACCCCTTTTTCTCGCAAAATCGGGTTTCGACACGTGGCAACTCTTTAAATTAAAACAGTTAAAAGAGAGAGTCTCCACCTAACAGATTAAGGTGTGTTAGGGCACCTATTTGCAGATAACTCTGGATCAACTAGTTGCGTCGTCAAAGATCGGTTAAGGGATCAAATTACCTTGAGGAGAAGGTGTTAGGCACTACTCGAGGTCCACAACGGTAGGTCTTGGCCGAACTCGAATTATATGAATTAGTCTAAGAGAAGAGATAAAATTTGGACAAAACTATAAAATAATCGACTTCAAGACAAAGGTGGGGCGTCCTAAGTTTTTTAGGCTTAAAAGATCACCCCGTGCAACATAAATAATATTTCGTAACTCCCTCAAGACGGAGTATTACTCATATTATTCAGCGGGCATACACTATCATTTCCTGCTACTCGATTTCTATATTTAAGTTGTTTACCTAAAGCGCACTAGTTAATTCTAAGTCGTACCCTATGCGTGCACTACCCGTCCCATGCCTATGGTCGAGGAGGCATTTGGACTCTATCTCAGGGTGGTCCTAGACTTTAACTTAGGTTGCTCAAAATGAAAAATACTAGGTGACATACAAAATATTTTGGACTTTCATGTATAAGAAAATAAGGGCTTAAGTTGACCTCAGCACTTAGACAACAAATGCACGCAAAACTGATTAACATTGACAATTGTAGAGTTTAACAAGTTAAGGTTGTAGAAACCTTTAGGCAGGATCTCTATGTGATTCTAGATCAATGAGCATACGGTTTACCCCTAAAAGCATTTTCTTAATACAATTTCTGAAACCTATATATTCGCCTACTTATTACAAGTATAAGAGGTTAAACTTATAAGCATGATATCTAGGCGCTTTATGCAGTAGCTAATAGTGTAATCACATGAATATGTTCAGAATTGTTTAATCAAGTCTTATAGGCATGGTTTCTAGTGAGGATAATTTGCACAGCATTGAAGACTCTTAAGGAAATGAGTAGGACAATGATTAAAATGGATTCAAATCCTATAGGCATGATTTCTACAATTGAAGCTGTTTTTAGATCCTACAAACATGATTTCTATAATTTGTAGATTGGGCAGCATGTAGACGGAATTTTATACGCACATTTAATCATACAATATCCTATAGGCATGGTTTCTAACAAGCAGAAGTAAAACATATTTGAACCAAATAAAGAGCCTGTAGGCAGGGTTGCTAACACATAATAATTGAACATAATAGTATACCTATAGGCAAGATTTCTATAATAACTGAAAAGTAACACGTTTTGAGCCAAATAGAATACCTATAGGAATGATTTCTTACACATGACAACTGAACATATAATAACACATTTCTGAGCTAAGTAATGAACCTATAGGCAAGATTTCTACCCAATTCAATGCAAGTATAAGATAAAACCCCCATTCCCAATTTTACTAACACCCCAAAATATTATTACAAACCTAGAATGAATAGAATAACATTACACAATAGAACAACTATAGTGAGACTACAACAGGCCCAAAGGTAGACATGTCCAGGCCATGCTAATAACGCAGAAATTACACCTTCATGGATATAAGGCAACCATGAATTGAGTGATTCACCTAGTGTCATAAAACAAAGTTGAGCATATAGAACCAAGACCCTAGTATGTCAAAGTTCCCAAGGGTTTTAAGAACCCAGGGCAGTGCTCACACTAGGGGGGGTTAATAGGGATGATTCAGAAGAGAGACTAGTGACCAAGTCCTAGTGTGTCAGAGTTCACAAGGGTCTCAAATGAACCCTATGCAGCGCTCATACTAGGGAGGTAAAAGGACAGAACCTAAGTAGCCTTGGCTTTCAGTCGGCTAAGAATGGGATTCATAGAGCTTAGGAAACAAGTGAAAGAAAGGACCAAAGTTGAGAAACATGAATTGACGGATTTAAACAAACATGATCAAATTAAGAAAACAAAGCAAACACAGAACTTAAAAAAAATCTTAATGTAAATTGAGAAACAAGTCTCACACTTAGCACAGAAGCAGTCACATGCTAAAGGAAAATTGAGAAAAGAACATGTTTGCAGGATTGGCAAGATGGTTATACATAGGTGCAAAACAGGTTAAAACATGGTTGAATTATGCTAAGTACACAACCTAGTGTTATTACCAAGAAAACAGGACATCATTGTGATGAGTCAAATAATCATAGAAGGAGCAGGGCGTCATGTTAGCAGAGGGGTGGGATTGCAGTCACAAATTAAGACACATATGCAAACTATTGCTCATAGTGGAAGGTAAAATCATGTCAAACAGCAGGTATAGGTATTCAAGCATTTTCATAGGGATTTAACTAAAGATGATCCAGTTGGTATCAAAGATTTAGTCTAACATTGCAAAACAACAATTCAAACATGATGAGACACCTGTTCCAAATCACAAGCAAACACTAGAGGGGGTATGGGGTCGAGTGATCGTGTTGAGTGACACAATAACAGAGAGGCAAACTATGACTAATAATGAAGATCTTAGCACAGGCTAACACAAATGTGAGGTATCCACTATAGGGATTCAGGACAATTAAGTAAACATGTTTAAGAGTGAAAATCAGAAATATGTAAGAATGAAATTGCAGGAGTCAAGTGACTCACCAATTAAGCACAAAATAACATAAATCCATAATATTCTGAATAGAAGGATCTCAGAACTAAATGGCCTTGGATTCCAGCCGACCAAATCAGAATATATAATGCAAATCAGAGTAAAGCTTTAGATCTAGTGATGCTATATCAAGTTCAGAAAAAAGTCCGCCTAAAGGGAATGTGGGAAGGGTTTATATAGTGAAGAAATCGAACACATAGACATGGAAAATAAATCATTCTGATGCAAGTAGGATAGAAAAAAAATATTCCGGAATCAATTAGAAGTAATTTTAGGGCACAAATCAAAGATTCAGTAAATCAGGAAAACACAAATAATACCAAAACACAAAGATCGTTCAGAATCAAATTTAAGACAGATAATAAAGTAAAAAATAGGTAAACATAAGGAAAAAGAGTAATCAAACACAGAAAAGGAAAGGTTCATTACATGCAATCAGAATCAGTAAGAAAAAGCGAAAGTCTCAAACCTTAGTTTTAGGGAAAGTGTAAAATCGACAGAATAAAATCAAACACCACACAGAATAGGACGTATATAGACGGAATATCACTTAAAATAAGAGAATCGAACCCATTTTGGTTCAATTGAAAGAGGTATGGAAACCCTAATTTAGGGTAGGTAAGAATCATCAACAGATATAGAAAAATATTCGTACTTACAAAGAATAGATGATGAACATAGACAAAATAATCAGAGAAATCAAGGATTTGAACCGATTTGGTTCGATTTTGATGAGATTTGCTTTCCATGTTAGGCAAGAAACTAGGTAACACCACAGACGAGTAACCAGTAGCGAGAGAAGACAAATGAGGCAAGTGAATCAACGATTGATTCCATTTTAGGGCTGGATTTGGAGAGGTTGAGAGAGATGGTGGCTAGGGTTCGTGAGATGAGAGATGAGAGGATTCAAGGGAAGCGGGGTGGTGAGGAATTATTACGGTTAGGGGTTTGGGTATAATTAAAAGGGAAGGGTGTAATTGGGTCGTTGATCTCAGAGATCAACGACCACGATTTAAAAGAGTTTTGGGTCGGGTGGTTTAAACGGGTCGCGACCAGGTATGGGGTTGGGTTAATTGGACTTGTGCTAGGGGTAATTGGGCTAGTGTAAGGGGTATTGGGATAGTGTATTAGGTCCGAAAATAGGAGGAATTTAGGGCTAGATTTTAAATACTCAATTTTAATCAAATAAATATATAAAAGTGATAAATAAATAACAAAAATATCATTTGTGCCTGAAAATGATTAAAAATAATTACTTAATATTATAAAAATATAAAAAGTCAATTTCTGCATAAAAAATATAATTATGTATGCATATGGACTATTATTGCAAAAATATGCAATTTAGTCAAAAATGCAAATGTAATTATAAGAGATGCACTGAAAAATACTTAAAACCTCATATTGATACAAATGATAAGTTTAGATGATTAAATCATCACAAAAATAATTTGGATGGTAATTATTGGATATTTATATATAAAATGCAGAAATAATTGGGTTTAAGGCCTTTAAAATTGTGGAAGATTATGAAAAAAATGCTTGTGTGTGTTTATAAATCAAATGATGTTGTATATATATATATATATATATATATATATATATATATATGGAGATGGGACGCCCTTGAATAATGATGTGCAATATTGAGAGATCCTCGAGCCATGGCACGGTGTCTTCCGGCTATGAGGGTGATGCCTTCAGACTATGACACCTTTGGACAAAATGGCGATGTTTCAGCCCATGATATGCAAAGACATTATGCTTGGTTATGCAAAATGAAACAAGACAGAGCTTAGTCCTGTGTAAGATCGGGGCAGAGCTTAGCCCCGAGAGAATAGCACAACATTCGTAGACAATGCTTAGTCCCGTGCAAGGGAAGGCATTGCTTAGCCTTATGAAATTGAGGAGGCAGGCTTAGCCTCATGCAGGATTGGAGACAATGATTAGTCTTATGCAATGGGAAGGCAGAGCTTAGCCTTATGCAATTAAGGAGGCAAGCTTAGCCTTATGCTGGGTGGAGACAATGCTTAGTCTCATGCAATGGGAATGCAGAGCTTAGACTTATGCAATTGAGGAGGCAAGGCTTTGCCTAATGAAAGGTGGGGGACAGTGCTTAGTCTCATGCAATGGGAAGGCATGGCTTAGCCTTATGCAATGAAGAGGCAGGGCTTAGCCTCATGCAAGATTGGAGACAATGCTTAGTCTCCTGCAATGGGAAGGCAAAGCTTAGCCTTATGCAATGAAGAGGCAGGGCTTAGCCTCATACAAGGTGGTAGACAATGCTTAGTATCATGCAAGGGAAAGGCAGAGCTTAGCCTTATGCAATGAAGAGACAAGGCTTAGCCTCATGCAAGACAGAGACAATTCTTAGTCTCATGCAGAGGAAGGCAGTGCTTAGCCTTATGCAATGAAGAGGCAGGGCTTAGCCTCATGCAAGATTGGAGACAATTCTTAGTCTCATGCAATGGGAAGGAAGATCTTAGCCTTATGCAATTGAGGAAGCATGGCTCAGCCTCATGTAAGGTGGGAGATAGTGCTTAGTCTCATGCAATGGGAAGGTAGAGCTTAGCCTTATGCAATGAAGAGGCAGGGCTTAGCCTCATACAAGGTGGGAGACAGTGCTTAGTATCATGCAAGGGGAAGGCAGAGCTTAGCCTTATGCAATGAAGAGGCAGGGCTTAGTCTCATGCAAGGCGGAGACAATGCTTAGTCTCATGCAGGGAAAGGCAGTGCTTAGCCTTATGCAATAAAGAGGCAGGGCTTAACCTCATTCAAGATTGGAGACAATGCTTAGTCTCATGCAATGGGGAGGCAGAGCTTAGCCTTATGCAATTGAGGAGGCATGGCTTAGCCTCATGTAGGGTGGAGACAGTGCTTAGTCTCATGCAATGAACAAATAGTAAGTAGGAACATAGTATTTCTTAGCTGGAGATATATTTGCGCTTGGAAACTTTGTCGTTATAAAGACAATGATTCTAAGGTGCGTATGTACTTGCGGCTATTCTTGCATCCAAAGGAAAATCGTGACTTTTACGGTGGAGGTTGTTCGTTCCTCTGCCTACTTGCTTTGCTTTCCTCTGCATTGAAATCTTCCTCGAGTTACCATGGGTAACATCTGGCTAAAATAAAGTTTTCAAAAAAATATGCGTGCATTGTTATTTAAACACATTAACATGAAATATTAAATAAATTAGATGAACCAATAACTGCTACACTATTAGAGAAATTGCGACCTCCTTGCCATAGAATTTTGAGGGTCCTCTTCAAAATTCTGCCCCAGTTATTCAGATGATTTTCTAACTGTTCTGCATACGATGACGTCGACTGGACTTGCTCCGGAATTTTGAGGGTCCTCCTCAAAATTCTGCCCCAGTTTATGGTTGTGGGGAAAATGAAAATTTATTGAATTGTGATCGAACCCACAGGGCTGCCTATGTATCCCTTCTTAAACGAGAATCAGGCCGAGCGTAGTTCAGTTACATCCGGTTGCATAAATGTAAACAACTTAAACATAATATCATTTGACTGCATCTGAATTGATAGGCTTTGGCCAGATCTCTCCGTCCATTTCTGCAAGTATGAGTGCTCCTCTTGTTAGTACTCAGTGAATCATGTAGGGTCCTTGCCAGTTGGGGTGAAAATTTTCCTTTGGCTTCATCCTGATGTGGAAAGATTCGTTTTAGCACCAGCTGCCCTGGTGCGAACTGTCTAGGTTTGACCCTTTTGTTGAAAGCTCTGGACATTCTGTTCTGATAAAGTTGACCATGACATACTGCATTCATTATTTTTTTGTCAATGAGAGCTAATTGTTCATAGGGGCTCCTTATCTACTCTGAATCACTGAGTTAAGCTTCTTGTATAATTCTCAAGGAAGGAATTTCTACTTCGGCGGGAATGACAACTTCAGTACCATAGACAAGCAAGTAAGGAGTTGCCCGGGTTGATGTGCGGACTGTGGTACGGTATCCCAATAAGGAAAATGGTAACTTCTCGTGCCATTGCTTGTGATTTTCTACCATCTTCCTTACTATCTTCTTAATGTTCTTGTTGGTGGCCTCCACTGCTCTATTCATTTGGGGTCGGTATGCTGTGGAATTCTTGTGCTTGATTTTGAAGGTCTCGCACATGGCTTTCATTGGGTCACTGTTGAGATTGGCGGCGTTGTAAGTGATGATGGATTCTGGAACCCTAAATCTGCAAATGATACGATATCTGAAAAAATTTGCGACGACTTTCTTGGTTACATCTTTGTAAGATGCAGCTTCAACCCATTTTGTGAAGTAGTCTATGGCCACTAGAATGAACCTGTGCCCATTTGAAATGGCATGCTCGATTGGCCCAATGACATCTATCCCCCAGACGACTAAAGGCCAAGGTGCACTTGTTGAATTAAGCTCATTTGGAGGTACCCGTATCATATCTGCTTGTATTTGGCATTGATGACATTTCTGGACATACCTGATGCAATCTGTTTCCATAGTCATCCAAAAATATCCTGCTCTAAGTATCTTCTTGGCTAGGATAAAACCATTCATATGTGGTCGACATGTTCCAGCATGTATCTCTTTGAGCAGTTTGGAACCTTCCTTGGCATCAACACATCGTAATAGCCCTAAGTCTAGAGTCATTCTATACAGTATTTCTCCGCTCTGGAAGAAATGGTTAGACAATCTCCGAGCGTGCGTTTTTGAGTATGATTTGCATGCTCTTGGTATTCTCCTTTTGCCAAGCACTCCTTGATATCGTGAAACCATGGATTTCCATCTATTTCTTCTTCAACATGAGCACAGTAAGCTGGATGATTATGGATCCTTACCGGAATGGGATCGATGAAATTCTTGTCTGGATGCTGTATCATGGAGGACAAAGTGGCCATTGCATCTGCGAACTCATTCTGGATTCTCGGGACATTTCTGAACTCTATTTTCGTGAACCTCTTCATTATCTCTTGTACGTGATACAAATATGGTAATATCCTTGCACCTGATGTGCCAATAGGTCCGAATCGCCAATTACCACCAACTCTTGGATATTCATGTCAACAGCCAAATTAAGCCCCAATATGCAAGCCTCATGTAGATACCCAATTTTCCCCCCATATATTTATAAAAAATACATATATACCTTCAAAATAGTGCATGAGAATCATCAAGTATTTTTTCATATTTTCCATAATTTTAAAAGGTTTTAATTAACTTATTCTTGCATTTATTATATAAACAATAATTAATTACATCACAAATAATTTTATAATGATTAATTTTATCATTTATATTCATATTAGGCTTTAAACATTTTTATGTATAATTATATTTGCATCTGTAGGCTAAAATTGCATATTATTTTGCAATAATAGCACATATATGCATAATTACATTATTTACACAGAAAAATGACTTTTAATATTTTTTATAATGTTAAGTAATCATTTTAAATCATTTTCATGCACAAATGACATTTTTATTATTTATTAACTATTTTTATAAATTATTTTACTGATTTAATAGGGTATTTAAAATCTAGCCCTTTTTCTTAATTAATTTCGGACCTAGCCTACCCATTACCCCAGCCCAATACACCATCCCAATACCCTCATATCCAACACCCATACCCGTAAAACGCAAATCCACACCCGTTCAAACCCTGACCCAATTCCCTTTTTAAAATCCGAGCTGTTGATCAACGACTCACAATCACCTCACCCCTTTAAACTAATCAACCCCCTAACCCTAATTCATTTCCCACCCGACCTCCATCACTGGACACTTCGCCTCTCATCTCCTTCCCCCTTTCCCTTCTCAAACCCTAGCACCGTCACCCCAACCACTTCTGATTCTAGCCCCAAAATGGAATCGACCTACGATTCCTTACCTTATTTGGTCCTATATCCTTACCGACTACCCGTTATATGGTGCTACATAATAGCTTGCCTATAATAGCAAGCAGATCTTGAGAGATTCGAACCAAATCTGGTTTAAAATCTCTTATCTGTTGGTTATTTCTGTCTATGTTCATCTTAACCTCTGTGAGTACGAATATTTTTCTATCTTGCATTGATTCATGCCTAACCTAAGGTTAGGGTTTTCAGTTCTTTGATTCGAACCAGATTTGGTTCAACTTTAGTTTGATTTAATGTTATTCTTCGTCTGTATCACTATAATCTGCCTATTTTTCGTTAAATCTTTTACTTACCTAAAACTAGGGTTTTAACCCTCTTTAACCGGACCAGATTTGATTCAATCTTATGTTTTTCTGTAATAACTCTCTATCCATATTCATTTTTTACTAAAATATTTAATTCTTTACTTCTGACTTTATCGATTTTTATGGCTGACCTTAAATTAGGGTTTCAAACCTTTTATTTAGGGTCAGATCTGTTTGACTATGTGAATATGTTCTCGTCTATGTTCATTCCATGAAAGATGTGACTTTTACCCTTGTTTTCTCCGCTGATTTTATGGTTTACCCCAAAATTAGGGTTTTGATATCTTTTACTGAGATTTTAATTTTTCCTTTCTTGTATGGTACTGATATTTTCCTTATTCTGTTTGATTTACCCTGTTCTCATTATTTCCTTACCTTATTTGATCCGGCATTTGACTGTTGATTAATTCAGACCTTAATCTAAGTAGTACTTGCGTGATTATACGCTGTCATGTCCTGCTAATTGACTGAACTTGACTTCAATTGATTCTAGAATTATTTTCATTCCTTAATTGTGTATGTTTGATTTATTACCTTAATTGAGTACTATTTAAACTCTTTCTCTTTCTTTCCCTTAAAAAAATAGACTCGAACTCTCAGACTCTCATTAAAAAACTAAGCTCTCTTATTCTGATTCTGTGCTAATTGTCTCTGGTTTTGGCCGGCTGAAATCCAAGGCCAAGTGATTCTGGAACTTGACTGTTGTGGCATATTTACTTGCTTTCTTACTTAACTGGTATGCCCTAACCCTTTGTAATTTCATTCTCTATGCTTTGCTCGACTAGCATGTTTTAATTCCCAGTATGATTCTGCATTTTACATGATTCTATGACCTCATTTAGTCCTATGAGTGACATTGTTAACTTAGGATTAAGTTACTTTGAATAATATGAATCCTCTCATAAGTTAGCCTAATGTCTAATTTGTTTCATGCACTGCCTGTTAATCCTACACTTGTTCTGAACTTAGTATCCCTATAATACCATTAGAATGAAATTGGTTCATTAATCCTAACTCTACAAATTTTCGTATGGTTACTTGATTTCATGTGTCTGGCCAACTCAACTGTTTTCCCTATTTGTTTATGTGATTAAGCAATAATTGTCTTAAGTACTAGCATGAGTATTTAGCTTAACCAGATTTCCACTTACTTGAACTGTGTGTTTGAGCATGAACCATGTTTGTTTCTTGGTGCAGTTCTGCCTGCAACTCTGTGTTCTAAACCTTGTTTCTTCTGAAATCAAGCTATTTTAAAACCTGCCCCTACTCCCTTTTATATATTGATTTAAAAACCCCCAATCTTAGTCCCTTAGGTTCTCAACCACCCCAGTGTGAGCACTGCTCAGGGTCCACATGAGACTCCTGTGAACTCTGACACATTGGGGACTGGTTTTCCAATCTCTTATGAGCTATCTTCTGAATGCGTGGTTCTGGTGTGAGCATTTCCCTAGGTCCCTGAGGACCTTGGGAACTTTGACACATTGGAAACCTGGCTTTAATGTGTTGTGGATGAATCACTATGATGTGCCTCAAAGGTGTTATGGTTGGAAGGCCTGGTTCCCAGGTTTATTTGGGCCTATGAAGGCTCCATATAGTGTCTCATTACTATTATGTAATTCATTTGTTATTCTGGTCTGCAATAACTTTGTAATAAACAGATTTGGGGATATTTAGTAATGCTGGGGTTTTTTCTTATTTCTTTTTTGTTAAACTGGGTAGAAATCCTGATGCTGTCAATTCTGTTCATTTGGTAAAAAAGTTTGAGTTCTATACTGTGTTTAGAAATCCTTCCTATTGGACTTTCGTGATAATATTAACTCTGAGTTCTTACTTGCATATTAGAAATCATGCCTATAGGGTTGACGTTAAATGCATATTAGAAATCCTGCTCATAGGATCTGTCAATGTATCCAACAAATGTGCATTAGCAATCATGCCTATAGGACCTCGATGTTTGATTTGATTGATTTTCTGGCAATCTGCATAATTTTTGCCCATACACGGTTAATAGATATCATGCCTATAGGATTTAAACCAATTTAGTAATAGATATCATGCCTTTAGGATAAAACATCAGTTTTAAACCTAGAAATCATACCTATAGGATTTAAATCAATTCAGTAATTAGAATGCCTATAGGATTAAAAAGGGAATAAAACCTATCTCTGTAAGTTAAAATCAGTGCTACACTTAGAAATCATGT
Source organism: Nicotiana undulata (assembly GCA_005239495.1). NCBI lineage: Eukaryota > Viridiplantae > Streptophyta > Magnoliopsida > Solanales > Solanaceae > Nicotiana > Nicotiana undulata. The sequence continues at coordinate 27,130 of MDKH01235543.1, forward strand.
CTATATGTCTGTAATTATCAAGCTCGTAGAAATAATGCCTGTAGGATTCTGTTGATCGATTCTGAATTCAATTGCCACTATCAATCACTTAAGCAATATACTTGTAGGATTTAATTCTGGGTTTATAATTGTGATGTATGACTACCTGAAGCGTCCAGGTTGCACTGAATAAAATCAGTAGGCAAACAACATGTCTTAACACTCGCCTTAATAAAACTGCCTCTGCATCTGTCTTCTCGCATAGATATACTGCCTATAGGAAATTTAAAATATCAATTGCGTGCCTTTGTTTTTTTTATGTGCGGAGGTCAATATGAGCCCATACTTGTTTTTATCTGAAAGTTCTATCTATTTTTGCTTGTCGCCTAGATTTTACATTTTTTTGAACAACATAGGTTGGTCTATAACTATCCCAAATATAGGTCCTAATACCTCCAGGGCCATAGGTAAGGGATGGGTAGTGCACGCATAAGGAACGAGTTAGAATCAACTAGAGCGCCTAAGTAACAACTTAAAGATAGTATTCAGGTAGTAAGGAGATGATAGTCTGTTCGCTGATGCTATGAGTAACACCCTGACTTGAGGGAGTTACAAAGTATTGCACGTGGTGATCCTATAGGCTAAAAAACTTAGGACCCCCTATTCCCGTTTAAAAATAAATTGAGTATTTTCTTTGTACAAATTACTTTCTTCCCCTTTATACTAATTCGCTTAATTCAAGTTCGGCCGAGACCCACCGTTGTGGACCTCGAGGGGTGCCTAACACCTTCCCCTCAAGGTAATTTGATCCCTTATCCGATCTCTGGTGATGTAAACTGAATATATGAGTCATCTGTTCTAGGTGCCCAAACGCACCTTAATCCGTTAGGTGGTGAATCTTCCAATTCCAATTCCTTAACCTCTCAAAATGGAGTTGTCCCAAAAAATGTCGAAACCCGATTTCGCAAGAAAAAAAAGGGGCGCAACACCTCATATTCCGCCATATTATTGGTGCACGAAAAACTGAGTTTTGCGTACATCGGGTAGTGCTGACCTGCTATTTTTGACACCAAAACAACTCCAATACCTACTCCTTTGAAATTTGCATCTCCATCGAAGAACATTCTCCACCCGTCGTAGGCTTCGACAATATCTTCTCCTATGAATGACACTTCTTCATTAGGAAAATATGTTTTTAGTGCTTCGTATTCTCATCCGATAGGATTTCCCGCAAGGTGATCCACTAACGCCTGTCCCTTAACTGCCTTTTGAGTCACATAAACGATGTCAAATTCACTCAACAATATCTGCCATTTTGCTAGCTTCCCTGTAGGCATGGGCTTCTGGAAGATGTACTTCAAAGGATCCATCCTTGATATGGGATATGTGGTATAGGCACAGAAGTAGTGCCTCAAATTTTGGGATATCCAAATCAGAGAACAACAAGTGCGTTCCAGTAGAGAATACCGTGCTTCGTAGGGTGTGAACTTATCACTCAAGTAATATATGGCCTGTTCTTTCCTTCTCGTCTCGTCATGTTTTCCCTAACACAACCGAAAGCCCCATCTAATACAGAGAGGAAAAGTAGCAGTGGTCTACCATGCTCTGGCGGGACTAGGACTGGTGGTGTGGACAAGTATTCTTTTATTTTATCAAAAGCTTTCTGACAGTCTTCAGTCCAACTGGTGGCGGCATCCTTCTTCAACATTTTGAAAATTGGCTCGCATATTACAGTTGATTGTGCTATGAAGCGGCTGATGTAATTGAGACGCCCCAAGAAACTCAATACATCTTTCTTATTCTTTGGTGGTGGAAGATCCTAAATAGCCTTGACCTTTGACGGATCTAGCTCAATTCTTGCGGCTGACGATGAATCCTAACAGCTTTCCGGTAGGAACTCCAAAGGCACATTTTCCGGGATTCAATGAGATGACCCAAAAGGTCATCTTACATAATTTAAGCCTTATCTGTGTTCCGAGGCTCCGAGAGCC
>ML249170.1:0-14846 GCA_005239495.1 Nicotiana undulata
ATCGGGCCGTACGCCACGGTAGTGTTGAAAAGAAATTGAAATGAATATGGGATCGGGCCGTACACCACAGCAGTGTTGAAAAGAAATTGAAATGAATATGGGATCGGGCAGTATGCCACGGCAGTGTTGAAAAGAAATTGAAATGAATATGGGATCGGGCCGTATGCCACGGCAGTGTTGAAAAGAAATTGAAATGAATATGGGATCGGGCCGTACGCCACGACAGTGTTGAAAAGAAATTCATATGAATATGGGATCGGGCCGTACGCTACGGCAGAGTTGAAAAGAAATTGTGAAATATATGGGATCAGGCCGTACGCCACGTCGAGTGTAGAAGGTACCTTATGGGAGCGGGCCGTACGCCACGACGGATCTAAGAATTTGTGATTTTTGTATCGTTCGGTGGTCTTACCCTTGAAGTGCTTTATTGTTTAGTTCAGTATTTGTTTGGACTTCTGCTCTCGATATATATACTTGTTGCTTATTTCCCTGACATGCTTACTGTATTTCATTATATTTCATCATATGTTATTACTGTTGGACCTTAGTGAGTATCGAGTCGACCTCTCGTCACTACTTCTTCGAGTTTAGGCGGGATACTCACTGGGTACATATTTATTTAATATGTACTCATGCTGCACTTTTTTTTTTCATGTACTTGACTGTACAGGTCCGGAGGATGGCACGTCTGACTATCAGGCTGGTGCTAGATATTGATAGCGTGGTCATTCCTCACGGTGAGCTGCTTTCCCGGCGACTTCCTAGCAGTACCCTGGAGTTCTTTTGTTATATTTCTCTATCCATTTCATTCAGACGGAGTCTCTGTATATATTGTAGTCATTGTATATTCAGTAGTTGCCCGTGACACTCGTGAAACTAGTTCCTGGCACACACGCGTAATGTATATGTATATCTTTTGGGTTCGGGTTGTACATGCATGTGTACGTTTTATTTCGGCTTTGTATCTACTATGACTTTACCTTCACTCAAGTCTAGTATCATGTTAGTTGTTATAAACTGGTAATCTTTGACTTGTTTAATTAGATGGGAAGGGTATCACTTAGTGTAAATTGTGTTGGCTTGCCTAACCCCGTCATTGGGCACCATCACGACCCGGATTAGGATTCTGGGTCGTGACAGTCAACTTGTGTATAACGACCTCGGATTTTAATTTTGATGGTACCATTATCTCTGTTAGGTGATTTTGGACTATAGGGCGCATCCAGAATGTGATTTGGAGGTCCGTAGTATATTTAGGCTTGAATTGGCAAAGGTTGGCATTTTGACGATTTTGGTTGGTAGTAGAAATTTTGATATCAAGCCCGCAATGGTATTCCGGAAGTGGGAGTAGGTTCGTAGGGTCATGTTTTAGTTGTGTGTAAAATTTGAAGTCATTCGGATGAGATTTAATATGTTTCAACGTCGTTTGTAGAATTTGGAAATTTCAAAGTTCTTTGGGCTTGAATCCGTGTGTAATTCGTGTTTTGATGTTGTTCTATGTGGTGTGAAGGCTAGACTAAGTTCCTATGGTGTTTTAGGATTGGTTGGTATAGTTTGTTGAGGTCCCGGGGGCCTCGGGTGAGTTTCAGGTGCTTAACGAATGAAAATTAGACTTAGGAGAAAATCTAATGTTGCTGGTTCTGGTGGGGAGTCCGTAGGTGCAGCCCCGCAGAAGCGAGGCTGAGGTCGGAGGTGCGGTTATGAGTGTATAGGTCAGGGGCCGCAAATGCGAAAAAGGGAGCCGCATGAGCGTAGCCGCATCTGCGGAAGGGTAGTCGCAGATGCGGAGAAGAGAAGGAACCAAGGCTCCACAGAAGCATCGATTAGCCGCAGAAGCGCATCCGCAGATGCCGATGAAGGAGCGCAGGTGCGGACCCTGGAGTTTAATGAAAACTCGCAGATGTAGAGTCCCAGCCACAGAAATGGGACCATACATTAGAGCTGGGCATATATCGGGTATAACCGATAGGCCGAACCGATAAAATGCTATTAGGTTATCGATATTGGGTTATTGGGTAAATAGTTTGATAACGATTTAATGTTATTTGACTATTGGGTTATCGGTTCGGGTCTAGGTTTGCCAAATTTATTAACGGTTTAACCGATATCCCAATAAGCTTTAACAAGGTTATAATGTTACTTACTCAATATATAAAGCCACCTTATGGCTCCATTCTCTCGGCAGTTACTCTTCATCTTCATACCTTAATCCTTAGAGTAAGTTTTAAACTTTTCTGAATTTCTTGCATTAATTCTTCCGTTCAGATTTTTAGTTTTAAACTTTAAAGAACTAATTATCCAGATTTTATTTTTTCTATTAGTTTCTTTTCTTGCACTAATTCTTTAGTATTTACAAAATTAGGATTTTTTTATTTTCTTGTGTTATGCCCACCCCCAGGGTGATAGTAAGATTAGCTTGTTGAGTGTCTTATTCCTTACTCTTACTAACTTATAACTTTGAAATTTGAGATCATTCAGTGAGATTTTCAAATGCAAATAAAGTTTCTTTTCTAATAATGAAATTTAATCCCTCTTTTTTAAAAATTCAGTTCCATTCTCTTAACAGTATGATCATGATTTTTGTTAAAAACATGAAATTTTCAGATATTTATTTATTCTTATCGGTTAAACTGATAACCGAACTGATAAGGATCGATAACCGACTAATCGATAACCGATGACCGATAACCGATAACCGATATCTTATCGGTTCGCTTATCGGTTTAGCATATTTATAAATCGATAACTAATATGCAGAACCGATAACACTCATAACCGAACCGAACTGACCGATGCCCGCCCTTACCATAGATGCGGTCCTAAGAACGCAGAAGCAGAAATCACTGGGCTGAAAGGGGCAAAATCGAGGGTTTGTTACTCATTTCGAGAGTTTTTTTAGAGGAAATCTATGGATAACGATTCCTAATCCTATTTTGATCATATTTCATTAATCCATAGTTGTTTTCTTCATTAAATTAAGGAATTTGAGGGTGGAAGTTGGGGAAATGGGGTAAAAGTTCCCCAATCAAATTTTTGAGTTTTGAGTGTTGAGGCTTCGAATTTGGATGAATTTTGTATGAGTGAAATCGTGAGTGAATGGGTGTTCATATTTGGTAACTTTTACCCCATTCCGAGGTGTGGGCCCGGGGAGGCTTTTTGGGCATTTTCCTATTTTCTATCCTTAGCTTTTATTTCATTAGCTAGATTAGTTATTTGTAGCTATATTTACGTTATGTAATTTATTTGGTTAGATCTAGGCAACTCGGAGTTGGATACTCATGGAAAGAGCATGGTTTCAGATTGGTTTGAGCTTGGTTCGAGGTAAGTGTCTTGCCTAACGTTGTGTGGGGAACTCCCCTTAGGATTTGGGACTGTTTGATATATGAGCGTCGTGTACGTGAGGTGACGAGTACGTACACGGGATATTTATTGTAAAACTCTATTTTTCACTAAGTCATAACTTGTTTCTCTTTGTTTGAACTACACTAGCATATGCAACTATCCTGTTTAGATTATAAAAGCATACCTACGTGTTTTGACTGTCTACTTGAACAATGTGCATCATGTTTAGTGGTTCCTGTTTCTTTGGTTTGAACTTAGTCTAAAATGTAGGTTTTCTTGTTGTAACTGTTGTGTATATTGGTTGAGTTGCATATTTACTTTGGGACTACGATACGGTATTCCGGGAGATCCCCATGTACTGCATATTTACTTCGGGACTACAAGACGGTATTCTGGGAGATCCCCCAGCACAACATATTTACTTTTGGGACTACGGAACGGTATTTCGGGAGATCCCCTGTTGCTATTAGTGTGTTCTGAGCTGTAGACTTTCATTGAATTCTAATCCTGTTAAATTTCCGTATTTATTTTACTGTAATATTTCCTTTTGTCTTATTACATTATATTTATACTAGTAGGGCCCTGACCTGACCTCATCACTACTCGACCGATGTTAGGCTTAACACTTACTGGGTACCATTATGGTGTACGCTTGCCCTTTCCTACACATGTTTTCCGTGTGCAGATCCAGGTACGAGCTACCAACCCTGTGTCAAGTGTGTGGTTGATGCTTTAGGAGACTTCAAGGTACATCTGCTCGCGTCCGCAGACATCAGAGTCCGCTTCTGTCCCCTTGTGTAGAATCTTCTCTTGTTTTTCTTCAGACATTAATGTATAGAGCAGTAGAAACTCTTAAAAGCTTGTGACTGACGACATTTCGAGTTTTGGGAGTAATGGTTTGTCACGACCCATTTTTGGAGTCATGATGGCGCCTGTCGTGGAACCAGGCCAGCCACCTCTTTATAACTAATCTAGATTCGATTACCAAAGAAATATCATTTTTAACAAATCTGAAGATAATAACAAAAACAAATCTGAAGTTGAAACAATTTATGAAACCAAAACTTCAGTCCCACAAATTCCGGACCCAGTGTCACACACTCATGAGCTGCTAATACATAATGTAAATAAAAGAGGAATGGCCAACATAGTCTGAAAAGTAAATAACGACAGGTAGAATAAGAAAGAGATGACGAGATCACGGTCGCCAGCTGCTACCTCGACAACTCTGATGGAAACTCTCAGCTACGCAATGACCAGAATCGGGTCCCGATGTACCTGGATCTGCACACAAGGTGTAGGGGGTAACGTGAGTACACCAACTCAGAAGTAACGAACCCAAACTATGGGCTGAGAGGTAGTGACAGACTAAACCTCTGATATTTATGAACATTAGTATATAAACTTGGACATAACAGTAATATAACTGTAAATAAACAAAGATACACCAATTATGTATGTACCATCTACATACCAGCATATGATCATAAGGAATCAGAAATGATATGTACACAGTATCCCAAACTCTCACAAGGAAGTCCACTCAGTACTAGTGTTGGCCTTCAGACCCAGGGAAAATCCATCTCGGATCATACATAAACACAAGTGACGTAGTCACCTAGTAATGAGGAAACGGCCAGTCCAGGCCTGCGGAGAAGATCCATCTCCGGAACATATCACTCGGACAAGATCCATGTCCAGGGACGATCTATCCCTCAATATATCAATAACTTCAAACAAGATCCATGCTCAGGGAAGATCTGTCCCTCAATATATGTACGCTCACGGGGGGTGTAAAGACTCCGGAGGGGCTCTTATAAGCTCAAGCGCTATATCAAGCCAACGAAGGCATGATTCGAGGATCGCTGCGGTGAGCAGTCAAATCTCAAAACTGTCTCAATACCAGGCTCTCGGCCTCACTCAGTCAATACCTTCCAGTCTCACTCACAAGGCTCGCAGATATACGAGTCAGCCCAAAACAATGATAACATGCATGTAAACGAACAAATACTGAGACTGAGTCATGAAACATATGCTATAACCAGACTGAGTACATGAAAAAAAATAGTCACAAATAGTCTACGGACCGCTCCTGCGGCCCAACTAACCGCACTTGCGACCTTCCTCTGGGCCAACCAAAGTCCGCACCTACGAAGACCCTGTCCACTTCTGCGAGCCACACCTGCGGTCCCCCACTCGCAGGTGCGGTCACATTAGCAATTGCACACCAGCAGCTGAAAGCTACATATTCCAAGTCCAAAACTTTCTGTTAACCACCCGAAATCCATCCCGAGCCCCTCGGGACCCCAACCAAATATACCAACACATGATATATGATCATCCAAACTTAGTTGCACCCTCGGAACACCCAAAACAACATCAAAACACCAAAATTACACCGAAACTGTCCAAAATAACTTCGATTGACCTGCAATTTTGCAGACATATCCAAAATGGCATTACGAACCTGTTCTAACAGTCAGAATTCCATTCCGACCCCGATAGCCTAATTTCCACTGCCGACGGGAATCGCCAAAAGCTAACTTTCGCCAATTCAAGCCTAATTCTACATCGTACATCACAAAAATATTCTGAACACACCCCTAAGTCCCAAATCACCTAGCGAAGCTATCCAAACCATAAAATCCACATTCCGAGGTCGTTTACCAATAAGTCAACTCTCAGTTGACTTTTCCAACTATAAGGCTATTTCTAGAGACTAAGTGGCTGAATTCTCACTACAACCATTCCGAACCCGAGCGAACCAACTCCAACATATCCTAAATAGAAAAACCAAGCTATGACTAGGCATAAATAGTGATAATAATGTAATTTCTACATAACGACCGGCCGGGTCATTACATGGTTATTGTATATGTTGAGTGGCATCGTTTCTGCTTGTTAATTACATTTGTTGGCTTTTATCTTTATGTTTTCCTTTAATTTCCACAATATTAGGCTTACCTAGTCGTAGATACTAGGTGCCGTAACGATATTTCACGGAGGGAGAAACTAGGTCGTGACACTATGAAGAGATGAAATGCTTCTGATGTCATTTCTTAGAGATAAGCTTACTTATTTATAATATTAATTCGATTTCCTTCATAAGCTTGAAAAATTATGCTTATTATCTGTATCGACCCAAACGGTCGTTTTGAGATCTAGCATGTCGTTCAGTAGTTGGAAGTCATGAATAGCTTCATTTCAGGTATTATGACCTGTGCGTATGGTCGAAGTTGAAATTCGGGAAGTTCAGAGTTAAATCGGAAGGAAAGTTTTCATTTCAGAAGCCTAAAATTGGAAGAATCGACTAAGACTAGGATATGGAGTAAACGACCTCGGAATCAGGATCTGAAGGTTCCAGCAGGTTCGTATGATAATTTCGGACTTGGACGTATATTCGGATCGGGTTTTGGATAACCCAGGAGCGTTTCTGCGTATATTGTGGAAGTGAGCATTTGTGAAGGAATTTCCTAAATTTGGTTTGAAGCACATTTCAGAGATATTGATGTCCATTTGGGATTCCGAGTATGGGAATCGCTTCGTATGGTTATTCTAGAGGTTGGGGCGCGATCGGAAGTGAATTCGGATGTCCGTAGATTATTTTGAAGTCATTTGGGTAAATATAGAAATTGAAGGTTTTTGAGAAGTCTAACTAGAAGTGGAAATTTTGATATCAAGGTCAGAATGCGATTCCGGAAGTTGAAGCAAGTCCGTAATGTTGATTATGACTTGTGTGCAAAATTTGGGGTCAAGCAGACGTGATTTGATAGGTTTCGGCATCAGAGGTAGAGGTTTGAAGATTCTAAATTCTTAAAGATTGGATTGGAGAGCGATTCGTCATTTCCATGTTGTTTGATGAAATTTGAGGCTCGAGCAAGTCCGTATTATGTTTTGGGACAGGTTGGTGTAATTGGATGGGGTCCCAGGGGGCACCTCGGGTGGATTCTGGGTGGTTAACAGATCAAATTTGGAGTTTGAAGAAGAGCTGAAGTTGTTGTCATCTGGTGTGACCGCACCTGCGAGGCTTTGGCCGCAGCTGCGACTTTGGGGATCCACAGGTGCAAGTTTTGGGCTGTAGCTCAGGAGGCCACGTGTGTGAGAGTTTGGGCGCACCTACGGAAGCGCAGGTGCAGCAGAAGACCACAGGTGTGGAAAAGAGGCCTTGGCAGAATGTTTTTAAACGAGAATCATGTCATTTCTCCTCCTATTTTCATTTGGTATGGGCGATTTTGAGGAGCTTCAAGGAGGGGATTTCATCAAAGATCACAAGGTAAGTTGTTTCTACTTATTTCCAAGTAAAATACAAGGTTATTACATGGATTTGAACATGAAAATTGTGGGGAAATTGGGAAATTGAAAGAAAACCTAAAAAATTGGTAATTTGGATTTTAGACCCGAATTCAGCATGAACATTCTAGTAAATTGTATATTTGAACTAGTAAAGCTACGGGTAGAGTTTATCTTCGAGAAATTTCAAAGCACGTGGACCCGAGGTCATTTTTGTCATTTCCTTGAGAGGAGATAGGAGTTCATATAATTTGGATTGTTAATAAATATTAGAGTATATTTTCATTGGTTTGCCGTTATTTGGATAGTTTTGGGGGTGTTGTGCATCAATTGGAGTCGTCGGAAGGGCTTGGAAGCCGGTTATGGAATTTTGGAGCGAGGTAAGTCTTCTTTCTAACTTTGTGAGGGGGAAATTGTCACCATAGGTGAACTAAATGAATATATGCTATTGTTTGCGGGGCTACATACGCACGAGGTGACAGGAGTCCGTGCGTAGCTACTATTATGCCATGTCCGGGTAGTCTAGGACCCACATCATGCCTTGTGTTCTTTCTAGAAATGAATTATATGCTTTACGAGTTTATGTTATATGAAACTTCAGTTTTCCCTGAGATCACAGAAATTGGTAATTTAAAGGAATTTTTTATTGAAAGTAATTTAAGATAAATGTTTTATGTGCATGTGACCGCTTCACAATTTACATTCCGCGAGCAGAGTGTTATTTCCCCCACTCTCATTGGAGTGGGCCGTACGCCACGGCGGATTGAAAGATGCATTTATGGTTCGGGCCGTTCGACCCTCGGCAGTGCATAGATATGATTATTTTAAGGCAAAGGTGCACTTATGGTTCGGGTCGTTCGACCTTCGGCAGTACACAATTTACTTTTATTGTTGGTTCGGGCCGAATGACCCTCGGCATTTCCTACGCATATATATACATATGATATACCACTCATGACTTGAATTGTTAAATTGTCTTAAGGACGTAAATTGTTAAATGATTTCATGGAAAATGACTTGACATATATTTGGGGGGAAAAATGAAGTAGAAATTATTTATTTACTTCCAATATTTTATTGAATTGCAGTTATTTTTAAAGTTTTACTGATTTTATTAACCTCGTGTGCCTTTTGCTGCTGTCATATATTGTTAAATTACATTGTTGGACCCTAGTGAGTGTCAAGTCGACCTCTCGTCACTACCTCCCTAAGGTTAGGCGGGATACTTACGGAGTACACATTGTTTTCGTACTCATGCTACACTTGTTGTGCATTTTGTTGCACAGGTACCTTCATAGCGATATGACTGACTTGGAGACTTAGACGAGCTGCATCATCCGGAGATGACCCGCAGCCGGTAGAGTCTTCCTCATATGTACTTGTACTTTATTTTAAAGTCCTTGTCCAATATGTATCTCAGACAAGCTTTTATATTTGTATAAATTCTTAGAAATTGCTCATGTACTTGTGACACCGGGTTCTGGGATATGTTTGGGGTGTATCTTATTAAAAATGGAAATATTGGACTGTTAATTTTCACCTAATGGACTGTATTTAATTGTTACGTGTTAAAGAGGAAGGAAATGATTTCGAAAATGTTGAAACATGAATTTAACTCAACTATTAGATGATTGGCTTGCCTGACAGTGGTGTCATGAGAAAGTCTAGTAGAGTCTTGCGGATCGGTACGGAGACGTCTGTACTTATCTTCGAGTGGCTACAGGGTGGTTAGGAGTACTTCCCTTCTTGATTCCTCATTGTGCGATTTGATTCCTCTGAGGCTTATGCATATGTTTCTTTCTACTCAATCTTATACGTCGCGAAGCGCTTGTCATGAATCGGGAATTTGAGGAATTGTAATGGTGCCACAGATATGGTGCGTGATGTTTTCCATACATAGTTGATTGGGTTGTTGTTGTCGCCTTGCAAAAGAGTAATATGCTGTTTCAGCCAGTAGCTATGGTTCTAAGGACTTTGAGGTTATGCTCAGGTTGTTAAGGTGCTTACGATTGGTTATCGCGCGGTGTTGATATGATGGTAGAATGCTTGCCCGTAGGTTGGGGTGATGAATGACTTGGAGGGAGGTCTTCTTAGAGCGTAATTTTGAGATTTCAGCATTTCAGTTCCGGCAGAGGATGACAAATGGGACTATGAATGATCAAGTCTGGGGGATAAAGTAATAAGACTTGTGTTATCGAGCAAGGTGGAGTATTTACCTGTGTTGTGGTATCATTGTTTGATCGAGTAGAATGTGTTAAGTTCACTGGTGTTATAGCTCTTCGGTTGCATTGGGTCAGAGTGTTGTGAAGTAGTGTTGGAGAGGCGGTTGTCAGAGATCGTGGTGTGTAGTGGTTCAGAATTTAATAGTTATTTCTAAAGAAGGCAGCTCGAGAAGGATGATCTTCGGAGAGTTTGAAGTCGTGGTGATCTGCTAGTTCAAGAGCTACAGAGAATGATATTGAATTGAGGCCGCAATTGATAAGCATGCGATGAAGGAAGACATGTGAGAAGTGTCAGGTGGCGGCTAAATCTCAGAAAAGGGCCAGGCATAAGAAGAGGAAGTCATGTAGTGCTGGAAGGAATGAGTTTAACCAAAGTGAGAGAGTGGCAGCGTAGCATAGAAGTTCAGTGGTAAGACAGTTGCCTATCTTGAGGAAAAGTTTGGAGTGATTTGAGAATTTTAGTGGACAGGGATTAGGTCCACGAGCTTAAACTGAAATGTGGGTTATTTCGGTGGAAGGTTGGATACAACAGAGATGAGTTATGAGGAATGAAGAAGGATGTAATGTGGCAGTGAATTTAAGGATATCGTAGAGCATTTAATAGATGTCAATGAGGAGCGGACGGACTGGTAAAGTTGGTGAATGAGAACATGCTTAGGATGGGATATTGATGTTGTAGAGGGTATGCAGTGCAGCATTATCGGAAGGTGTCAATTGGTGACTTCCACAGGTGGGTTATCTCCTGTGAGTAGGTTAGCGGTTGTATGGTTGGCAAGTTCTGGGAGGGATTCTAGTGGCTATTCGGTAGGAGGCAGAATGTGTGAATGGTGCTAGAGAATTTGAGTATTTAGGGGATGCTAACAGGAGAAGTTAGAAGAATTTGACGGGTCGGTTGAGCAAGGTCATGTCAACAGAGGAGAAAGGATCTCAGCAGGGTCTAGAGTGGTACAAGGGTGTAGCTTCAGGCTAAGTAGGGGAGTCCCCCCACCTGCAGTTGGGTTGTAGGATTGTGTTCTTATGGGGTTGCAGATTGTCGGCGTATTAGCAAGTTGTTACAGCTAAGGGAAATGAGTAAAATGGTGATTGTGCGTGGGATTTGATGAATGCGTGCAAACGTTGGCCCTGTTGGACCAGGGTTAGGCTTTTAAAGATTCAGAATTTATGCTTAAGGCATAGGCGAGTTGTAAGGGTAGTGACTCAGTCACGTACTTCAGTGAGAGCATGTTCATGTGCTAGGAGAGCCTTGGAAATGATTTTATTCGGGGCCAGTCAGAGTGGGTGACTCTCAGCAGCGATCCTAGTAAATTTGAAAGTTAGAGAATGCGGTGTTCAAGGGTTTCGAGCAGCAGTATGATTAGGAATCAAGCTTTTGCAGCGTAATTTCTGAGACAGGGAAAATGGTTGGAGTGTTCTATGTTATTTTCAACATGCAGGATAGTATTGGAGGAGTGAGAGAAATAAACTCCGGGTTGTAGAAAGTTTACCAGGAGGATATGAGACGGGTTGCGGGATTTAGGCAGCATGGTCTCGTGAATCAAGGTCACTCGGGATGAGTGAGGGTTGAGTTTTCTATGAGTTGAAGGAAGTTACTACTATCTATGAGGCAATTAAGATGATTAAAAGAAGATAGAGTGGTTAGCCATGGTTGAAATGGCACATGTACGGCAGTGATCAGTTTCTTCGGTATGATTGAGTATGTGTATGGTTTGTGCAGATGTGTGTGGGGCTTGTCCGCCGCCGTAAGATATTTCATTTGGAAGCATTCAAGTGCTATGACCTGTCAGGTGTAGGCGGATCCTGAAAGGTTTATGGTGGTTCAGACCACTACTTAAGGATTTGCATGTATTGTGATTTGTGAGAATTCACTTGAGTATTGTCATCGTTCTCTTGAATTGAGATAAGCAAAAGGTTTCTATATGATGAAGTGTTCACCCTATTAGCGGTTCAGGAAGTATGATGGAATTCCTATGCTATTCCATATCGGCATGTTGGGTGCAGTAGTCAGTGTGGAGCTGGAAGTAAGAATCGGATTGCGGTTCGGCGTTAACAAGGATGTCATGAGCTCGAAGGAGCAAGAAGAAGTGATTTGGAAGATCAGAGTAAGCAGGTGTTATTTTCAGGGTCACTTGAGATCGATATTCGGTGGAAGAAGTTTTGTACCCTGGTCATGGGTTCTTGCTGTGTTTTGCAGCATTAGTGTGGTCGGTGGTATGGAGGTGCAGACTTGTTACCTCGTGGAAGGTCGTGGGAGCGTGACCACGGGAAGATTGTATAAGTGTGACATGTAGTAACTTAATGGATCGAAGATTCAGACTGAATATGAAAAGATGTAATATTGCTTGTTTGAGAATTTATGCCTGTAAGGTGTTCAGTACAACTCTATTGCAGATTTACGGGGTGGTTGTCCCGGCTATGATGGTTGTTCTTGCGTATTATGAGAAGATGGGGATTATTATGAACCCGGGTAAGGCTATCAGCCTAGTGCAGTGTGAGCGGAATCGGCTTGAGGTGTGTGAATGGATTTAAACAAGATTGTGGGCTTCATGTGAGTCAGATGTGTTCATTTCAGTATAGCGCTCCGCATAGAAGGGGTGTTGGAATATCGGATGTTGTTCCGTCTTCGTCAAATTCATGTGTTATTTTGATTGTGCCGTGTGAGTTATGAAACGACTTGATAATTTCTTATGTGTTGAGATTCTGCGTAGTAATGAGGTTATGTGAGAAAGATGGTTCTTGGGATTCAGATTATATATTGCACCTCAGTTGTGCGTGAGTTTTATAGCATATGGCTCTATCAGTCTCCCTAGAATGGTATTATGCACTTAGGGTGCTTGTGACAGGTATTAAGTAATTTGTAATAGTGACCAATTCAGCTCCATGTATATTTCCTTATGTAAATTTTATTATAGGATCGGGTGGCACGCCGCCACGGGTATGTTATTTGGATCGGGTTGCACGCCGCAACAGTGTGATGTGAGGAAGGTTCCTATAACTATTTCTTGTGTTTTACTTCCTATTTTTCTGTGGAAAGTTCATATTTGTTGCGTGAGTTGAGTAGTCCCTTCCTGAGTCATTTCCTTATGTATCATATTCGAATTGTGGCCTATTGGCGCATTGTGGCATCGTGTGAGACTGTTGGTCATGACTGGGGTGGTTGGTTATCTGAGCAGATCATATTGGGTGAGACGAGACTATTGGATCAGAGATCAGTGCAATGGGATTTTGTGAAGTATGGTAGAGAACAAATGCCAGTATTTGGTTCGTAATGAGACGATGATCTAAGTCAAGAGAAAAGATTTCAACGTTTGGTTAACTCTGTAGTTGGTTAGGAATTTCTGCACATCTCTTCCGTTGTGGTGGTATCGTCAGCATTATAGTAGAATGTATGTACGTATCTTATAAGGTGCATTGAGAGCATCAAATTTGTAGAATTCTGGCTATTAAGGTTCAGGGAGCGTCATTGTGGTCAGATGATGGATTATGCGGTGTATGGTGCTGATTCAGCAAAGGTACGCAGTTGTGTTCTAGTTCCTCATGTGGGTAGTTGATACGATGTTCATATATTAGAAACAGACCTGGTAGAGAATTTCCGGTGTTGGAACTGAGTTCAGAGCTTGTTGTATGGATAAAGGAGGATATCTTCAGATTTAATAAAGCTTATGTTCTCAACTGGGTTGTGGTAGCACGGTCAGGTGCACGACGTGTTAAACAGTGATTTCAGATAACTCTGGGGCAATTCTTGGCACGTTTGAGGACGAATGTCTGTTTAAGTGGGGGAGAATGTAACGACCCGACCGGTCGTTTTGAGCTCTAGCGCGTCGTTCAGCGGTTGGAAGTCATGAACAACTTCATTTCAGGTATTATGACCTGTGCGTATGGTCGGAGTTGAAATTCGGGAAGTTCGAAGTGAAATCGGAAGGAAAGTTTTCATTTCAGAAGCCTAAAATTGGAAGAATCGACTAAGACTGAGATTTGGAGTAAACGACCTCAGAATTAGGATCTGAAGGTTCCAGCAGGTTCGTATGATGATTTCGGACTTGAGCGTATGTTCAGATCGGGTTTTGGATAACCCGAGAGCGTTTAAGCGTATATTGTGGAAGTCAGCATTTGTGAAGGAATTTCCTAAATTTGGCTTGAAGCAAATTTCAGAGATATTGATGTCTGTTTGGGATTTCGAGTCTGGGAATAGCTTCGTATGGTGATTCAAGAGTTGGGGGCGCGATGGGAAGTGAATTCAGATGTCCGTAGGTCATTTTGAAGTCATTTAACTAAAGATAGAAATTGAAGGTTTTAGAGAAATCCGACTGGAAGTAAAAATTTTGATATCGAGGTCGGAATGCAATTTCGGAAGTTGGAGCAGGTCCGTAATGTCGAATATGACTTGTGTGCAAAATTTGGGGTCAATCAGACGTGATTTGATAGATTTCGGCATCAGAGGTAGAGGTTTGAAGATTCTAAATTCTTAAAGATTGGATTGGAAAGCGATTCGTCGTTTCGATGTTGTTTGATGAAATTTGAGGCCTCGAGCAAGTCCGTATTATGTTTTGGCACAAGTTGAAGTAATTGGATGGGTCCCGGGGGNTGGATTGCGGGTGGTTAACGGATCAAATTTGGAGTTTGAAGAAGAGCTGAAGTTGATGTCATCTGATGTGACCGCACCTGCGAGGCTTTGGCCGCAGGTGCGACTTTGGGGAGCCGCATGTGCGTGTTTTGGGCTGTAGCTGAGGAGGCCGCAGGTGCGAGAGTTTGGGCGCACCTGCGCTTCCGCAGGTGCGAGCAGAAGACCGCAGGTGCGGAAATGAGGCCTGGGCAGAATGTTTTTAAACGAGAATCATGTCATTTATCCTCCTATTTTCATTTGATATGGGCGATTTTGAGGAGCTTCAAGCAGGGGATTTCGTCAAAGATCACAAGGTAAGTTGTTTCTATTTATTTCCAAGTTAAATACAAGGTTATTACATGGATTTGAACATGAAAATTGTGGGAAAATTG
>ML249171.1:0-11276 GCA_005239495.1 Nicotiana undulata
GGCAGTTGAAGGTACATGAGAAAAATTACCCGGTTCATGATCTTGAGTTGGCAGCGATTGTTCCACGCCCTAAGAATATGGCATCATTATATATACGGTGTTCCCTGTGAGATATATACGGATCACCGGAGTTTGCAGCACATATTCAGGCAGAAGGATCTCAATTTGCGTCAGCGCAGGTGGTTGGAGCTACTCAAGGATTATGACATCACCATATTATACCATCCGGGGAAGGCCAATGTGGTGGCCGATGNAATCTTTCTAAGCCTCACAGGGTTTTCACTTGTGTTGTTACTCGATTTTCTCTTTATGACCGCATTCGAGAGTGCCAGTATAATGATCCCGACCTTCGAGCTCTTCGGGATAGAGTTCAGCGGGATGGTGTTAGAGATATGACCATAGATGATGATGGTGTGTTGAGACTGCAGGGCCATATTTGTGTGCCTGTCGTTGATGGACTGCGGAGGTTGATCCTTGAGGAGGCCCATAGCTCGCAGTACTCCATTCATCCCGGCACCGCGAAGATGTACCAGGATCTGAGACAGCACTACTGGTGGCGGAGGATGAAAAAGGATATAGTGGAGTTCGTAGCCAGATGCCTCAATTGTCAGCAGGTCAAGTGTGAGCATCAGAGACCGGGAGGATTACTTCAGTAGATGAGGCTTCCAGAATGGAAGTGGGAGCGAATTACCATGGATTTTGTGGTCGGACTTCCTCGGACTCTGAGGAAGTATGATGCTATTTGGGTGATTGTGGATCGGCTGACCAAGTCAGCTCATTTCATTCCGGTATTGACTACATATTCTTCGGAGAGATTGGCTCAGATCTACATGAGGGAGATAGTCCGGTTGCATGGTGTGCCGGTATCTATTATTTCAGACCGAGGTCCTCAGTTCACCTCGCACTTCTGGAGAGCCTTGCATAGTGAGTTGGGTACCCAGATCGATCTCAGTACAACATTCTACCCTCAAACGGATGGATAGTCCGAGCGCACCATTCAGATTTTTGAGGATATGCTCCGTGCTTGTGTGATTGATTTTGCAGGATCATGGGATCAGTACTTACCTCTTGCAGAGTTTGCTTACATAACAACTATCAGTTCAGCATTCAGATGGCGCCGTTTGAGGCTTTATATGGTAGGCGGTGCATGTCTCCAGTTGGATGGTTCGAGCCGGGTGAGGCCCGATTGTTGGGTACGGATTTGGTTCAGGATGCCTTAGACTAGGTGAAGATGATTCAGGATAGACTTCGCACAGCCCAATCCAGACAGAAGAGTTATGCGGACCGGAGAGTTCGTGATTTATCATTCATGGCTGGTGATCGGGTTTTGCTTCGGGTATCGCCGATGAAGGGCGTCATGATATTTGGGAAGAAGGGTAAGCTGAGTCCGAGGTTTATCGGCCCTTTTGATATATTGTAGCGAGTTGGGGAGGTTGCTTATGAGTTGGCCTTGCCTCCCAACTTAGCATGTGTTCATTCGGTACTCCACGTGTCCATGCTCCGGAACTATCATGGTGACCCGACTCATGTGTTGGATTTCAGCTCAATCCAGTTGGGCAAAGATCTATCATATGTTGAGGAGCCTGTGGCCATTTTGGACAGGCAAGTTAGAAAGCTCAGATCGAAGGATATTGTTTCAGTCAAGGTGCAGTGGAGAGGTCGTCCGGTCGAGGAGGCAACTTGGGAGGCCGAGCAGGATATGGGGAGTCAGTACCCTCACCTATTCACAGCTTTAGGTATGTTTCTATACTTGTTCGAGGACGAGCGATTTTCTTAAGAGGGGGAGAATGTAACGACCTGACCAGTCATTTTGAGAGTTAGCGCCCCGATCCCCTGATAACTATTTCTCCCATGTCTTATTAGGTTAATGGAACGAGTCGGAGCGTTGAGCGATGAAAATTGGAGTGTCAGCTTTTCAGGACTGATCGCTGGGTTTTCACTAGAGGGCTCTTCCGTGGAGAGAGACGATGTTCCTTGATTTTCTTCTTGAACCAAGTCATCATGTTTACCCTTTTCACTTTGCTTGACCGGCGAGACTGGAGGATGACTGGCATTCTCAGACTTGTTCGACTTTTCGTGACTTTGATGAGGACTAGAATCTGAGTGGATAGAAGAATGGGTAAAGTGCGGAGGGGATTCTGCTCTAGGGTTTGGACAAGATATTGTGTTGGGTGAGGAATCTACGTCTGGAGTTTTAATAGATGTTGACTTAATGGGGTTATCGCCAGGTACACTAGCGATTACTTGATTTCCATACATGGTGAGATTTTACTGGAGAGGCTTTGTGAGTTGAGAAGAAAGAAGACAAAGAAGAAATTTTGAATTTGGAAGTGAAGGGTTGTGATATTGATGGATGTATTTATGAAAGAGTGAGGGACCGGTTTTGAAACGGCGACAATTTTGCTTGGGGAGTTAGGTCATTAAGTGGCAGGTGAGATGCTTTTGGTGAAACGACACAACGAAAAGAGACTAAAAAGCTGATGATGTGTCATTGTTTTTTACCATTTTAAATTGTGTATGAGAGAAAAAAGAAGCTACTAACCCGTCTCATGAGAACCAGGTTCCCTGACAGGTCCTGCAAATGAGCTTAACCCCTTTTATCGGTATGTACTGCATCAGCTGCTCTGTAATCATCATGCGTGTCTACTAGTAAGGGTATAAAAGTGAGTTAGACTTGTCCAGAAAACACTTTAGCTAACTTTACATGTATGTGACTTTTATAGCCACTTATTGGGAACCAGGTCCTCGGTTGGGTTTTATAAACCCCAGTGCCAGGAAATTTCTCTCAAAATGTTCTCTGCTCAGGGCTTTGGTGAAGATGTATGCAGTTTGATCTTCAGTGCTGCAAAACTTCATACAAATAAGCCCCTTTTCAACATTGTCCCTGAGAAAATGATGGCGCACATCAATGTGTTTGGTCCTCTAGTATTGTCACACAAGAGAGGTACACAATCAATGTATACCCAAAGTCTTCCAATTGTTGTTTGATCCACAGTAGTTGAGCGCAGCAAGAAGCGGCTACTACATATTCTGCTTTAGTTGTTGAGAGTGCCACTGAGTTTTGCTTCCTTGTACCCCATGAGACAAGGCAGGAACCTAGAAAATGTTCCATTCCAAACGTGCTTTTCTTGTCCACCAGATAACCTGCATAATCAACATCAGCATACCCAATAAGATCAAAATTATCACCTAAAGGATAGTAGAGAATCGGGTCATGTGTTCCTTTAAGATATCTCAAAAGTCTTTTAGCAACCTTCAGATGAGATTCCTTTGGATTTGACTGGAACCTTGCACAAAGACCCACACTAAAAAACAATGTATGATCTGCTTTCAGTGAGATACAAGAGTGATCCAATGATGCCTCTATACATGGTTTGATTTATAGGAGAACCAGGTTCATCCATGTCAAGACACGTAGCTGTGGCAATGGGAGTGTCTATAACTTTTGATGCTTCCATGTCAAAAAATTTCAGCAGCTCCTTGATGTACTTTTGTTGGCTTATCAATGTTCCCTTTGTAGATTGCTTCACTTGAAGCCCCAAGAAGAAATTCAATTCTCCCATCATACTCATCTCAAATTCACTCCCCATGAGTTTTGAAAACTCTTCACAAAGAGAGTCAGTTGTGGCTCCAAAAAGGATGTCATCAACATACACTTGAACGATGAGTAGGTTCCTCCCTCGTTTCTTCAGAAAAAGAGTTTTGTTAATTTTTTCTCTTGTAAAACCATTTTCTAATAGAAACTTTGATAATCTTTCATACCAAGCTCGGGGAGCCTGCTTTAACCCATACAATGCCTTGTCAAGCTTGCACACATGCTTAGGATGCTCGTGACACTCAAATCCAGGAGGCTGCTTGACATAAACTTCCTCTTTAAGGAAACAATTCAGGAAAGCACTTTTGACATCCATTTGGAACAATGTGAATTCCATATGGGATGCAAAGGCAATAAGAATTCTGATAGCCTCCATTCGAGCAACTGGAGTAAATGTATCATCATAATTAATCCCTTCTTCCTGATTGTAGCCTTGAACTACAAGCCTTGCCTTGTTTCTTGTAGTATTTCCAAACTCATCAAGTTTGTTCCTAAATACCCACCTGGTCCCTATGAAGGTACGATTTGTAGGTCTAGGAACCAGGTGCCATACCTTGTTTATCTCAAATTGATGCAACTCCTCTTGCATGATTGTGATCCAATTTACATCTTTCAGTGCTTCTTTGATATTTTTGGGTTCATTTTGGGAAAGAAAGGTTGAAAAGGCAAGTGAATTTATAGCTTTTGATCTGGTTTGAACTCCTGAATCAAGTGGGGGTGATTATGTTGTCAAGAGGATGTGAGATTTTGTGCTTCCAGTTTGTTATTTAAATCTCATTGGTAGAGGAACTGGGTATGCCTAACTGAGTTTCTTGGACGCTTCTTTATTCAGCAAGTGGAGTACCTTGAACTGCATCAACTACTCTATTTTCAGCTTCAGTTGTTGTGATCGCGGGACCAGGTTCTTCTCCAATGGATGGGGAAGTAGTGGTATCATATTCATTGGATTCCTTGACATGACTC
Source organism: Nicotiana undulata (assembly GCA_005239495.1). NCBI lineage: Eukaryota > Viridiplantae > Streptophyta > Magnoliopsida > Solanales > Solanaceae > Nicotiana > Nicotiana undulata. Next base: position 4,559 of record ML249171.1, read on the forward strand.
ATCGTGTCAACCTTCCCATTTGCCATGTCGATAACTTAACCTGGAACTAATAAGGGTTCTCCATCTTGATCATCATTCTTATCCTTTTCACAAGAGAGGTGGGACTCATCAAAGATCACATGTACACTCTTCCCAACACACTAGGTTCTTTTGTTGTATACCTTGTAAGCTTTACTTTGAGACGAGTAACCAAGGAAGATACCTTCATCACTTTTGGCATCAAATTTTCCAAGTTGATCCTTTCCATTGTTGAGGACATAACATTTACATCCAAATTTCCTCAAATGATTCAGCTTGGGCTTCCTTCCATTCAGCAACTCATAAGGTGTTTTGTTTAGAAGGGACTTGATCATGCACATGTTCACAAAATAGCAAGTTGTATTGACAGCTTCTACCCAGAAATTCTTTGCAATCCTACTATCAATCAACATCGTCCACTCCATATCTTCAAGAGTCCCGTTCTTCCTTTCCACAACTCTGTTTTGTTGTGGTGTTCTTGGAGCTGAGAAGTTGTGAGTAATGCCATTTTCAATACAGAATTCATTGAATCTTGCATTATCAAACTCTGTCCCATGATCTGATCTGATGCAAACCACTTTTGTTCCCATCTTCACTTGAATATTCTTGACAAAGGCCAAAAATACTTAAAAGGTTTCATCGTTGGTTCTGAGGAACAGAGTCCTAGTGAACCTGGAGTAATCATCCACTATCACAAAGATGTATCTTTTTTCTCCTCTGTTTGGCACCCTCATTGGTTCACATAGATCCATATGAAGAAGATCAAGTGGCTTTGAGGTGTTGACTTCCTTTTTGGGCTTTAATGAAGATCTAACATGCTTTCCTTTTGCACAGGAATCACACACTTTGTGTTCCTTGAAGCTCGACTTGGTCAGACCACGAACCATGTCCTTCTGGGCCAGTTTATTTAGTAGAGAAAATCTTGCATGCTCTAGCCTTCTGTGCCATATTTCAGCATTGTCATCATCAACAACTTTCAAACAACTTAGATCACCACTTTGCAGAGACTCAAAATCAGCAACATAAATATTTTTGTATATTTTGGCCACAAACACCACCTCACCAGTCACAAGGGTTTGTGACTGTGCATATCTTAGACAAGAATTCCACTTTATTTCCCTTGTCACATATTTGAGAGACACTCAAAAGACTGTACTTTAGGCCATTGGCATAGTGCACATTCTCAATTGAGTGAGTGAGTGACTTCCCAATCCTTCCAACTCCTACAATGTATCCCTTTTTGCCATTTCCAAAGGATACACTCCCTCCTTGCAGGGCTTTCAGTGAAAAGAAATCAATTGTATTTCCAGTCATCTGCTTTGAGCAGCCAATGTCATGTACCATCATTGGCTGCTCCCTGCACAAGAAAATCAAGGGTTAGATTTAGGAACCCATACAAGTTTGGGTCCCTTGTAATGAGGGAACGGATAAATGAGTGCTCTTTTAGTCCAAGCAGGAAACATGTGTTTTCTAAGTGAAGGACCAGGTCCTCTAGCAGTAGTTACTTGAGGTGCCCATTGTTACCACAGTGGGTACACAACCAATTGTCGGGTGCAGTAACATACTTGATATGAGGGTTATAGTTCTCCATTTGAAACCCAATTCCCTGCATGTTTCCCCCATTGTTAACATACATGGAAGTAATAACATCAGAGGACCAGGTCCACTTAAGAGATTTTTCAAGATCACTCTTAACTCTTCCTAGTTCTACCTGAAGTTGTTCTAAATCTCAACACACATAATGGTCTTCACTAAATTTAACTCATTTTCAAGCTTAATGTGTGCGTCACTTGCAACTTCCTACCCCTTTTCAGAGTTTCCAGGTCTACTCTCCATTTTAAGTTCCTCAATTGTCTCCTTCAATTCTACTACTACCACTACTAGGTCATCTCTCTCTTTCTCAATATTAGCAACTTTCGCAATTAAGGCTTCTTTTTATTTACTTACACACTCAATGGTTTCTTTTAAATCAACCACAACAACCATTAGATCATCTCTTTCATGTGCTACGCTGGCAATTTTCTTAGCTAAGGCATCCTTTTCATTTTTTAGGTTTTCTATTGTTTCTTTCAAATAAACTACAACGACTACTAGGTCATCTCTGGTTTGTTTAGCATCTCCTAATTCCATAGTTAAAGCATATTTATCATTTATAAGACTATGGTAAGCATCAATTAATACATTTTTTAATGCTATGAGCTTCTTAGGAGAGTAAGATTTCAGATTTTTCTGAACATCCAGAAAAGTTACCTCATCATCGTCGTCATCTTCATCGTCATCAGATTGAGCCATCAAAGCAAAAATTGATTCATACTCAGTTGTTTCACTTTCCAATACCATCATTGAACTATCACCATGATCATTTTCTTCTTCAGAATCGCTATAGGAGTCTCCCCATGCAGCAAAAGAGCTTGCTTCACAACATTGTCAACGACATTCTTTCTCTTGAAACGTTTATTAGGAGCCGGTTCCTATTGGCTGCTTTGTCTGAGTTGTGCTTGAATTGATCTTGCTTTAGGAGAGGACAGTCCTTGATGAAGTGTCCTGGCTTTCCACATTTATGACAAAGGTCATAATTGTTTGGCTTGCTAGAACTGCCCCTTTTTGGAATACATCCATTCCTGCGAACCATTTTCTGAAATCTTCTTGTCAAGTATGACATATCACTGTCTTAACCACTTGAGTCATTGCTATATGTCTTAAGAACCAGGTTCTTTTCTCTTTTGGACTCTCTTCTTTTACTGTCCTTCTTCTTATTCTTTTTCTTCTTCTTCTTCTTCTTCTTCTTCTTATTCTTCTTCTTCATTTCATAAGTCTTCAAGTTTCAACAAGCTCATCTATGGTCAGTGTATGCAAATCCTTCACCTTAGTGATGGCGTTTACTTTGCTTTCCCAAGAACTGGGCAGCACACTAAGGATTTTTCTTACGAGCTTGTTTCTAGGAATGATTTCACCAAGAGAGTGCAATTAATTGATGATGGAGGTGAATCGAGTGTGCATATCTCGGATGGTTTCATCATCCTTCATCCTGAACAACTCATATTCAATGGTGAGCATGTCAATTTTGGATTGCTTCACTTGTGTGGTTCCCACGTGAGCTGTCTGCAAAGCTTCCTAGATTTCTTTTGCTGATTAACATGCCGATATTTTGTTGTATTCATCAGAACCTATCCCACACACAAGAATTTTCTTTGCGCGGAAATTCTTCTCTATGGCCTTTCGATCAACATCATTAAATTCCTTCCTTGTCTTGGGAATGGCTACAGCTAGATCTCCAAGATTCTTGGTAGGAACAAAGGGTCTGTCGTAGATAACATCTCATAGCTCATAATCTTCAGTCATGATAAAGTCGTGCATCCTAGTCTTCCACCACCCATAGTACTGACCATTGAACCTAGGTGGCCTTTAAGTTGACTGACCTTCTTCAAAGTTTGGTGGAGCAACCATGAGGATCCTTTCTAGGTGTTAGCCTGGTAAAAATAACCCGCTTTGATACTAATTAATAGAATCTGAGGTTCCACCAAACTATATAGAGACCACGTTATCTATTAGTTTTCACAGATTATACACACACAACAGAATGTAAATAACACTGAGAACTTTTACGTGAAAAATTCCCAGCTCAACGGGATTAAAAACCACGATATACATTTGTAGGATTTCAACTTCACTACTGAGCAACTTTTGGATTACAATCTATGTAACCTAGGAATTAACTACTTGATCCCTCACTAACTTGTAACACACCTATCACAAGCCACTTTGTAATACCCATGTTACAAAGACTTCACAGCATGACTAACTCTAGCCACAACACAAACACTGAAGTTTATGATTTATAAGAGTTTCCTAATCAATGCTTCTAGACAAGCTAAATAGGAATTACAATTGAAGAACTATTACAAAGTTACAACTCTACTAAATACATACAAATACTTGATATGGGAACTGGTCCGTAGCAGCGTCGTACTTTGTTCTTTATGCACTGGAGAATCGTTTTTTTATAATCAATCACTTGGAGTGCTTGATTAAATTCTCTAGTGTTCAAGTGATGTTTTGTTATTGTATTAATGTTAATATAACATTGATGACATCGCTTGAATGATGTAAGTACTTTATGGTACAAGGTCCTTCCCAATGGAAATGATTGTTGTACTGTTTGCGTGTGCAGTGCCGTCAATCACTTTCCAGCTGTGGAGAGTTGACTAAGTACAATCACCAGAGGAACCTAAGACCATATGTTCCCTGTGTTGATTCTTTAACTTCTGAAGTTCTGACAACTATCTCCAGCTTCAGTCAGGCTGTTTTCATGCGCTTGAGAATATGTACCAAAAGAGAATTAGGTTCCTTATCTGGTTCTTGACAATAAGTTTGATAGATCATCAAAACATAAAACAAAGGTATTTATAATATATCAATAATAGAACATGAATATACCTTGAGGTAATAATGAAAGATACCATTCATCAAAGTCAGGGAGCTATAGGACTCAAGTTTTTTCCTTTCCACGGGACAAAGTAATGGTTTTAGCCATACATCGGCCTTGTTTGATTTCATCAATAGATTCCCACCATCGAGGACTTCAATCAAAACCTTTCTCATGCACTGTCTACCGCTAGAAGGCTCATCTTCTTCACGAGAAGCAGCGACAGGGACGGCAATCGGGGTTGCTGTAGGTAAGGAAGCAGAAGAAATATGAGGATTGGCAACATGAGTAACTAAAATCATCCGAAGAGAGGCAAGTGGTGGATCCTCAGATACGGGGCTAAAATCTTCTTCACCCTCAAATCCTTGGGCAAAGAGTCTATCAACAGGACTTGAAGGGGGATTATCATAATGATCAATATCTTCATAAGAGATGTCCAAGTGGACACTCTCTGGCTCATCAACAAGGCTAAATGGTATATGACTCGGAGGGGGGGGGGTCTTGAGAATAAGGGCTTCATCATCTGAAACCACGTGCCTTCTGGCTCGTGGTTTCCTAACTAAGGAACCTTTTTTATTATCCTCTTCATCTTCAAAGCCACGGGCTTCAACATTCTTCATATTAGGGGAAGACACTTAAAATTTGTTCCTATGCAGAGCTAACAGAAAGCCTAGCAGAAGGAACAGAAGCGGGGCTAATGCCACGAATGACAAACCCTAAAAAACAGTAAAAGTACAAAAAATAATATATCAAAGCAAAAGAAAATGATAAAAAAGAGGAGGAGAACCATGGGAATAAAATTATACTGTGGGTCTTCAATTTCCATCCAAATTTCTGTGAAAGAAATTCCGAAAGTCTCTTGTCTGTGGGAGCAGCAGTCAATATTTTTTCTACCCAATCACGGAAGTCAGGAATTTCTGTGAATACTTCCATGGATGCTGGAAAATGAACATATACTCATGTGAAGAAAATTAAAATGTTAAGGGAAACAAAAAAAGTAAGAGAAAACAAATACTCACGTGCAAAGTTGCACTTCTCAGGTAATGGCATATTCTCATCACCCACTAACTCACTAGTGGAAACAAAATCAAACCGAGCATACCAGCCACGGTCATGATCATCTTCGGGGCTGACTAAAGCTCTACTTATCGGTACAAGAGAAAATACACCCTCACAAAAAGAATTTGGGGAGTACATGTGGAGTAAGTGACGGAAAGTTAAAGGGGAGGAAACTAAACCTGACAAGTAGCGAAGGCAAGCAACTGCTCTCCACATAATCAGACCTATTTGATCAAGGCAAACATTGAAATAGGGCAAAATTCAATGATCACGGGATCAATAGGAGAGGTAAACCCCAAAGTGAAATGGTAAGTGTAAACAAATGAATAACTTTCATCGTAAGAGGTGATTATATTATCGGCACTAGGGGTCATTACTGGAAAATCATGTTTCTAGTGACATTCACGTCGAACTAAGGAAAGGGGGTCATGAGTAATCAAACTAGGGTAATAATCGGTAGGGTTAATAGATGCTACGGAAGAAACCTGTTTTTCACAGCTTCACAATTTGATATAAAGGAAAAATGTTATGGGAAAATATCAGATACAATAGGTTATCACATAGTCTCATTATGGTCTCTTCTTCTAGAGAAACATCTAGGAGTTATGGAAGTTCTGGCCCTAGAAAAAGATGGTTTGGCAGCACCACTTTGAGAAGGAGTAGAAATATGAGTGGACAATGAACCTAAGTTACATAGTCTGCCACCTCTCCTACTCGTAGTAGGGGAAGTAGAGGGAGGGAGTTCATCAACGATCACTACCTTGTGAGGGTCAGATAATGAAGAAAGGTTTAACGAACGAGAAGACATCTTTAATGGTGAAGAGACAGAAGAAAGAAGAAGAACTACAAGAGAAGTTATAAATATGAATGTAGGAAATAAGAAGGGAATTTTCAAAGTTGAGTGTGATGAGGTATTTATAGGGGGGAAAAGTCATTACATATGGTCATTATGAACTATCATCATGGAACCGTCACTTCGTGACAGATGCAGTTGCAGAAAACTCCTAAAAAGGCGAAAATTGCAGAACTAATTCCAATGAGACACGTGTATTGAAGCATTAAATAGACATGATGTATGTCTTATCGACTCTCAAGAAGGCATAATGATAATCAGGAAAAGACGACAAGATATTCCTGTCATAATAACTTACCACTTCTCGAATATTCAGTTGAGGATATTAAGAATGTGTGTGTGTGGGGGGGGGGGGGGGCTTT